>SJXQ01012922.1:2537-29619 GCA_006408695.1 Aepyceros melampus
CGTTACGGCCCAGAGCGTCCCCCTACTCGGCTCCCTGGGGACGGCAGGCCCCCCGCCCCTGCCAGCGCCGGCACCGTCGCTCCTCCGCCCCGCCGGGCCCCTGCCCGCGGCTCCTCCGCGCCGCCTGGCTCCTGTCGCGGGCGTTTCGTCCCGTTTTCGTTGAGCGCTCACGGTGTCCCGGCGCTGCGGCGGGCGCGGCGTTTGAACCCAGTCCATGAAGAGCGGCCGGACCTGGGGGTTGCTCCCAAGTGAGGGGTCCCCAGGCCTGACACTGCAGCGGAGACCTGAATGGATTAAAAGGAACCCACGTAGAGAGTTTTTCAGGTGGAAGGGGCTGCAAGTGGCCCGGCCGAGACTCAGGGGCCGAACGAAGTACATTCTAGTGACTTGATGCAGCACCTGGTCGCAGTGGCGGCGTCTGCGTTTGCAACCCCTGTTACAGACCCGGCAGGTGCCTGACATTGGCTTAATGAATGTAACCCGTGAAAGCACTCCGTGTGCTAGCCACGTCCTTTCTCAGTGGCCTGATTTCCGGGTCACACAGCTCTTGGCCGCTAAGGAAGCTAGAACTCGAACATGGGTCTTGCCATCCCAGAGAGTCCAGAGTAGCATCCGAGCCTGAGGTCATTCATGTCACCTGTAAAGTCACATCCTCTTTCAGCACTGGGCTTGTAAATGTCACCATGCTTCTCACTCCATAAGTGCCACAGAGGTCCTGCCTCTGGAAGAAATAGGTAGAAAGCAGAATCAGCAGTCTTCACTAAGTTTATGTTTTTGTTTCTGAGGGATTTGGCCAGTTAAGATTGGTACCCAGTTGGTCATCAAGACTGGAGAGTTGTCTCACTCAAGTTTGGGGAGACAAGTATGACTGCCCAAACACCAAACTTCTTAGAAGTGTGACCTTGGGTAATTCAACCTCTTTGGACTTTGGCTTCCTTATTTGTAGGTCGTTTGTCTCCTACTGTGCTGAAGAAATAAATGCCTCCCACTGAAGTCCTGCACAGCAGGTCTGAGGAGTCAGAGGGTTCTGGTGGCCGAGTCTGTCCATCTCCTCTCTGTATCCGGCACAGTGCTGGACTGCTTGGGTCTCAGCAACCACACAAAAGCGTTTTTATCAGCATTTTATAGATGAGGAAGGAGCTGAGAGAGGCTGAGTGATTACCCTGAGCCTCCTCCAGGCGTGGCTGCACTCCAGGGCCTGTTGATTTTTGCTATAGCTTTTTGGGTTAGATAACTTAGGAAAGAGCCCCAAAATGAAAGCAAACTTAATTGGAGTTAGCATGATCATGTTCTCTAGCTCTTCTCATTGGGGTGATATAAATACTTAATGCATTCATGATACTGTGGTTTTTGCATTCAATTCTAGTAATACTCTCTGCCCCCTGGCTGTGCCACAAAGGCCACAGAGACGCACGAGATGGAGGTTATGATGTGATCAAGGGGGTAACTCCTCACTCAGATAACGTCTGGTCAAGGTCAGAAAGCTAGAGATACTAAATAAATAGGACAGAGAGCCAAATGCACGGAAAGGACAAGGTTGTTTCTGGTCAAGGGGGTGAGACGAAGTGGTCTGAGCTAGACCTGGGAGGGTGGGTCCAAGTTGAAAATGCAGAAGAGGAGAGGCGGTGGTGGTCGGGGGCCCGGGTGTGACTGGAGAACCCAGGCAGGGGAGGGTCTCTGGGGGGTGGTGTGGATTCGAAGGTACAGACTGAACACACTCCCTCATGTCGCTCCTGCCCCTCCCAGCCTTGTTCCTGCCCCTTTCCTCCACACACAGTGCGCCTTTTCATGCAGCCGTGCATTCACACATGTTTTTTCTTTTTCTTTTTTTTTTTAATTTTAATTAATTTTTATTTTTTAGTTTGTTTTGCTTTACAATACTGTATTCGTTTTGTTACACATTGACATGAATTAGCCATGAGTGTACATGAACTCCCAATCCCGACCCCCACCTCCACCCTCCCGCCCCATACCCTCTCTCTGGATTATCCCCGTGCATCAGTCCCTAGCATCCTGCATCCTGCATCAAACCTGGACTGGCAATCGTTTCGCTTATGATCACACATGTTTTTTCTTAAACCTAGAATATCTGTTCCAAAAATTCTACTCATCCTTCAAGGACCCCTGCGGAGGTCACCTCTTCCAGGAAGCCTGCCAGTCTTGAGCTGCCCCTGCTTCTCTTACTGCACCTGTTGTGCCGTGGTGGTGGTGTTTTCCTATCAGCATTCCGCGATTAACCCAGTCTGCCTTCAGATGTAGCAGTGGAGCTTTGAAAGTACAGACGTTGAGGCAAAGTGCAGACCTGAGTCAGCGGGCCTGCAGGTGGCAGGCCTGGGAGGGGAAACCCCGCCGCCCCACGGGTGAGGCTGGGGCCTGACTTGTTTATGAATTGGCCCCCAGCGATACTTAGGAAAAGTTTGTTGAATGAAATAGACATATAACAGGTATCAGGTAGAATACCCACTTGGTAAACTAGTCTGCAGAGCAGATTAAAAAATCAGACCAGCTTTGCCTCAGGTAATTCAGAAACAATAGGATTTGCTCTGTGTTTGTGTGTGTGTGTCTCTGTCTGTCTTTAATGGCATTATCTGATAATATCCTAAGAGCTTAGAGAAACATTCTAAGTGATTGGTAGTAAAAAGAAACATGTGATTCTTAAAAGATACGCAAAGTAAAGCTAGTTGTCATTTGATTCATAATAGTTCAGGGTCAGCTCTGCATACCTCAAAAACCAATATATTGAATTGTCTGCTGTTTGTAGTAAGTATATAATGTGCAGACAGATATACTCCAACCTCCAACTTGATTTCAGGTTTTCATTCTGTCCTGTGTTATATTTTTATTGACCCTTTCCTTGGTAGAGGGTTGAGTCCAAAGAGGGCCTGTTAGTGGCCCCAAATTGGTGGTTCTCAATGGGGGCAGTTTTGCCCCACAGAGGGCACTTGGCAATGTCTGGTGATATTTTGGTTTTGGTTTTAATCTGGCTGTATTGGGACTTAGTTGGGGCACGTGAGGTCTTCATTGTGGAGCACAGGCTCTGGAGTCTAGGGCACCGGCTTAGTTGCCAGAGACACGTGGGATGTTAGTTCCCCAACCAGAAGTGGAACCCCTGCACTGGAAGGCAGATTCTTAACCACTGGACCCCCAGGGAAGGCACTGGAAACATTTTTGATTGTGACAGCTTGGGGAGTGCTGCTGGCTTCTGCTGGGTAGAGGCGGGGCTGTGCTCAACACTGCCCAGCTCAGCTGGCATGACAGACTGGTCCAAGATGTCAGCTGTGGCGAGTTGAGAAAGTCGGCTCTGGGTGATGAGGTTTATCTGTCTTTTCTCTCTTTGTTTCTGCTCAGTGGGGCCAGGAACCTAGTTTTGCTGCCCCACCCACCCCCTCGAGACCATGACCGCGTCTCCTGAACACCTACAACGTTGTATCAGGCACAAGGTCACTGATCAGTAACTTGGTGCGGACTTCCCTGGTAGTCTCGTGGCTAAGACTCCACACTCCCAATACAGGGGGCCCAGTTCGATCCCTGGTCAGGGGACTAGATCTTGCATGTCACAACTAAGAGTTTGCACGCTACACTAAAGACCCCCCGTGCCAGAGTGAAGATCGAAGATACTGAGTGTCGAAACTAAAACCTAGCATGGCCAAATAAATATTCTTTTCTAAAAAGTACTTGTGGGACCTAGTCGGCAGCAGCCCTCGCCTTTGGCGGGTGCTTTCTGTTACAGCGCTGCCTTCAACCTCCTAGACATACACCCTTGTGACAATGCCAGTGTTTCTTCTGGGATCCAAGAAGCAAGATTGCTGGGTCAAAAAGCCTGTGCGTTTAAAATTTTTTTAGGGACTTCCTGGCCATCTAGTGGTTAGGACTCTGCTCTTTTACTGCCAATGGCTCAGATTCTATCCCTGGTTGGGGAACTAAGATCCCACAAGCCATGGGGCCAAAAGGATAAAATAAAATTTTGTTAAATGTTAAAAAAAAAAAAAGCTGATGAAGAAATGCAGCCCAACTCCTAGGTGTGTGCCCTGGAGAAATTTACACGTGTGTACACACACGTCTGCGATCTGTGACGGCGCAAAGCGGACAGAGAGTGCAGGGCGGGAGGCCACCTGTTGCCTCGTGCTACAGAGCAATGAGTGCCCAAGGGCTATGCACCTCCCCATGGATGAATTTCACAAGCAAGATAGGAAAAAACTCCACCAGGATACCAGAGATGATATTCACTTATATAACGTTTGAAAACACATCAAAACAGAGCTACTTATTTTTAGGGATACCTACAAGTGTAACATGGGCTTCCCTGGTAGCTCAGCTGGTAAAGAATCCACCTGCAGTGCAGGAGACCTGGGTTCGATCCCTGGGTTGGGAAGATCCCCTGGAGGAGGGCATGGCAACCCACTCTAGTATTTTTGCCGGGACAATCCCCATGGACAGAGGAGCCTGGTGGGCTGTAGTCCATGGGGTCGCAGAGTTGGACATGAATGAGCGACTAAGCACAGTGTGATATAAAGAATGCATGCAAACGACAAACAGCACATTCGGGGTAGGGTGAAAAACAAGGCGAGCAGATGGGCGAGAAGACGTCCCAGTGCAGTAACATCGCGTATCGTAACGCAGGTGCTAGGGACCAGCGGTGCGTAATTATGGCTTTTTTGGTTTCCAGAATTTCACTGAAAACTTTAAAAAATAAGGCCACGTATTGAACTGAGTCCAATTTAGAGTACTAAGAACTCTTAAGTACACACGTAAAACTATAAAGAAGGATTTTTTTTAATGGTTCATGAGATCAGCTGAGTGGATTTTTAAAAAAAAATGATGTAGATACTGGGTTAGCTAAAAAGTTGATTCGGTTTTTTCCGTTAAGATTGTACAGAAAAACCTGAACAAACTTTTTTGCCAACCCAGTGCTATCAGAAGGCATTTATGTAGGAATGGTGAGTAGTTACATGAACTTTTTATTTTGTGTATATAAGCAAATGCTTCTTATGTATGCAAGTGCAAGAAATGTGACATAAAATAGATGACTATGGACTGGGCAGAAAGGTTGATAAATGTCAGTATAAACAATAGATATAGAGTTTTTTTAATATGTAAGATGTGTAAGTTAAAAAAAATTTCAGCAGTGGGTTTAAGATGGGAACAAAATTGCGGAAATGTTGATAAGCACAGTGCTTCTTTTCTTTTTCCGTGTTTAAGCAATTGGAAGCCATTTGCGTCAAGGTCAGATCTGGAGAGACGAAAGGTCAGGAAAAGCTGATGCCCGCGCTGGCCGCCATCCAGCCCAAGCCGGCCAGTTCGGGCCTGCCGCCCAGTGGGCACTGCAGCGCAGTGGGGCTCAGCTCTCAGCTGCTGGGGGCGCCGCCACGCGTCCTGAGTCACCACCCCCAGCCTCCTGTTCGCGTGTTCATACAGAGGCCGCTGCCTGCCCTCCGGCCAGTCCCTGTGAAGACAGTCTTAGCCACCGAGCCCCCAAGTGGCCGGAGCACTGCAGCCGTCTGTCTGTCAGCCTCTGACCTGCCAGCAGTCACGCCTGTTTCATCCAGTTCAGCACATTTATTTATTTCGCAAACAAGACACGCTGAGAAACTAAAGAAGTCTAAAGTGAAAACACGTTCTGGACGGATATCTCGACCGCCCAAGTATAAAGCTAAAGATTATAAATTCATCAAGACAGAGGATTTGGCCGATGGTCACCCATCTGACTCCGACGACTACACCGAACTGAGTGTGGAAGAAGATGAAGATCAGAGAGGAAGGCAGGCACTGTTTGACTTAGCAAGCTGCTCCCTGAGGCCCAAAACTTTCAAGTGTCAGACGTGTGAAAAGTCATACATAGGAAAGGGGGGTCTGGCCCGGCACTTTAAACTTAACCCAGGCCACGGCCTCCTGGAGCCTGAGAGGTCGCCATCTGAGAAAGCCAATGGGAGCATGATTGCAGGTCCCACGGAGGGTAAGACCTGCAGCCTGGCGCCCCGGGGGCCACCCACACCCGCTCTGCCAGTTGAGGAAGGGGCTGTGTCAGCACGGCGGGGCCTGCAGGTAACCTTGCTGTTGGTGGTTGTGTCCTCACTCCTTAATGTTGTCCTTGAGTTGACGATATTTGCGCACGGCTGCCGGGTGGGCACGGAGAGTGTGTCTCCTGTCTGGGCAGCCTGGCTCACTGCGTGCCGTGGAATGCAGGCGCGGGTCCTTCAGGGCTGGTCAGGGAAATGAATCGCAGCACTCTTGCTGACGCCGACATGACCATGGCCTTGGGAAAGGTTTGCGTGGGGGTGTTGGTCCACAAGGCTGCTTCCTGGACTGTCTGCAGTAACACACAGCCTGCTGGCTTCTCTCCTCGCTTTTCCCCTTTGGAAACTCAAACCAAGCAGAGCCAGTCACCGTGGATTTGCATGACCATGTCAGCATTTCTTTACCAAAACCCAGTGTGTGGGGCGAGCATTTGTGTGCCACATGCACTAGTCCATTATTTAAAAACAGCGCTGAGGTATTTCCCTGGCAGTCCAGTGGTTAGGACCCTGAGCTTACACAGCCTGGCTAATTTTCTAAAGTCCCCCTCTCTGTATATTTCCAAAGGATGACTTTTATGGTATTTGAAATGTATCCAATAAAAAAAGTTTAGAAGTGGTAGGTGAATTATGAATTAACGAAGCTCAGGTCAATTTTTACTATCCAGTGACCTCAGAAGAGTGTTTCGCTTCATTTTGGGCACCACTCCGTGATCATGGTTTGTCAGCCCAGAGTTGCAGGCTGGTGTTCATCTGGTATCTTCAAGGGAACCTTTGTTTAAGATGCATTGATTATCATTAATGTGTCTTGATTATGCCAAGAAGGATAATTTACAAGTTCCTTGCTGTGACGATGTTTTTTTCTGCCCTAAGGTTTTCCTTACGGTGCATAAAGGACGATTATTTTATTTTGGTTTGCGTGTGCCCCAATCTAGAATGGTCAGTCTGTGGAAGTTGAAGAAGCACTGATGTCTGAAGCAAAAAATGGAAGTTTTTCAGCCCTTTTGGGATCAGAGAGACACCTCGGACCTAGAAGAAGCAGCTACTCCGTGGTCCCCGCAGAGCCCAGCACGGCCGTCCTGGAGCGGAGCGGCACGGTTCACCCCCTGGTGGGTGCTGGGGCCGCGAGGAGCAGGGCCAGGCCCAGGAGGTGCGTCGCTCTTAGAGCCCCGTTCTTGAAACCCGTGTCTCTGGCATGGTATGTGGCAACTCACTCTAGGTTTCTGAATTTCAGAGTAAAATGCCCAGATCGACTCAAACAGCTCACCTGATGTGTAATGGGATGAATGCTCTATTCAAAGATAGCATTGCCCAAAATGATTCCTAGGTGTACCAGCTGCTTGCCTTGATAACCTGTAGAATAATTATAACTTGGGTTTGCGTGGAAGCAGTTTAGAAAAGAACAGAAATGGTGTGGTTTTTTTGTAAAAAGTTTCAAGATATAAAAGCATGTTTTGAGTTTTAAACTCTAGAATCTCCATTCTAGCCCCTTGAAAGTAGGTTTATTGAATTTAGTTGGGTTGGCTTAGAAGAGTGGGACCCCCAACTTAACGTTGTCTTTGGCGAGGATGTATTTATTTGCCTGTATCTTAAAGAAAGTAAGTTTAAAAAGTAGCAAAGAGAAAGCACAGATAAGTACATGAGACAACCAGCCCCAGAGAGAGTGGCTTTCCGGGCCCTGAGCCTCCAAACTACACATGAGGGGAAAGTGGTTTTCAGAGAGGAATGGCTTTCTAGAACGCCTAGGAGGCTTCAGGGTCCAGCGGGAAATTTAAACCGGGGTAAATTAACATTCCTCCCTGTGGGCTTGTTACCAAGTCCTGGCTGAGTGAGTTTTAGGAGTAGGAGGTCAGGAGGCTTCTGATGTGATTTGCTCACTAACATTCGAAACGAGCGAACGGCTTCCATCCTGGGAGCACTTTCTGCTGGGTTCCAGCCGCACTCAGTTCACTGCGTGTCAGAAGCTCCACTTAGATGAGGAACCAGAACCCCAGAGACGCTCCCCACTGGGTCAGGTCAGTGAGGCCACCGGAGCGTGTGGCCAAGACCCGCAGCGCCGCACTGTCCTGCGGAGAATCAGGGACCCTCTCAGGAGCGCCTCTCTTGATCCCGCACAAGAGAAGCTCCCCAGAGTTGGGCACTGGTTTACACACGACTGGGGGCGTTGGTATCAGGCCCCGTCCAGGGTGTGGGGGGACACCATGCCCATGACCCCTCTTTTCCCGTCACTCACTCCAGTCCTGTCCAAGGACTGCCTGCTCCTGCGCCATCCACGCCGCCAGCCCAGCCCCTCCCCGGGTCCTCGTCTCCTCCTGCCTGTCTCTGTACCTTGGTGTGGTCTCCTGGCTGTGGGCTACCTTGAGACTTGCTGTGTTTTTGGCTCGGGCACCAGTTGGTGAGCCCTGGGGAGCAGAAACCCGTTTCCCCACCGCGGCTGTGTCCTCATCCAGGGCCTGGTACCCACTGCTCGCTCAGTGCTCCTGTCAGGGGCAGACTCTGAATGCAGAGTTGATCACAGGACTGGTTATGCGTGAGCACGTTAGCTGTGTAACAGGCACGGCGCTCCCAGCTGAGAGTTGCTTAATCACTGAGACGTCAGGGAGCTTTCTGTCTCCTGTGGGTTTTGTTGCACCAACTTGATGGCTGCTGGGAAATTCTTTCAACGGTGTCAAATGCTTTCTTCCGGTAGCTTCTCCACCAGTGTGACCGGGACGATCTCATGGAGTTGGCTCTGCCTCGGCTGGCTCAGGTCGTGACTGTGTATGAATTTCTTCTGATGAAGGTTGGTCTTCTTAGTGTTGCTAAGCGACTGAGGCTATAATCTGAAGTTATTTAGAAAGGCATCCTTTATAATATTTTCTTAGACGGAGCCAGGCCTTGGGAATCATCTCCTTTCCCCAGAGAGGGAAAGGCTGGTCCCGCCCGGGCACCCAGCACAGGCCATCAGGCAGGTCCGCGTGGACTCGGTGTGCGTGGACTCCCCTCTCCTCTCGCACCCACGCCCCTGCCCGTGCCTCCATGGCAGCCCCGCCCCCCCATGGTAGCCTCGCCCCCGAGGAGCCCACGCCGAGACCTGCACCCGCACTGCAGGAGCACCCCAGGAGTGGGGTCCCGGCCCTCCCCCAGCTGCGGGCCCCAGAATCTGCCTGTGTGGCCCGCAGGGCCTGTCCGTCCTGTTCTCCTGGCCCCGTTCTCCGGCGGCCCTCAGCAGGGCTGGTTTGTTTCCTGGGCCGTCTGCTGCCCCACTGAGCACAGTGCGGGGCACACTTTGCTCTCATTGGGGAGCGAAGGCTGAGTCTGCTGGCAGCTGGGGGCTTAGGAATGTCCTTCCCGCCTTCAGATTCCTCTCTGTATCTTCCACATCTTTGCCTTGGGTTGAAACATCTTTTTTTTTTTTTTTCCCCTTTGTCATCTTTATCTTCACTGAGGTTGAAAAAGGTCATCTAGCAAAACCTCTCTTCCCAGCTGTATACAAGGAGTTTGAAGAGCTGCATAAAATGGTTATGAAACTGTGTCAGGATTACTTCCGTAGTTCTGGACCCTGTTCTCAGGAGCCCCTGGAAGTAAACAACAATAAGGTAACAAGCTCCCGTGGGAAGTCTGGCCCAGAGCCAAGGGAGAGCTGCCCAGTAAAGAAGGAGGATGTTTAGTTCAGTCATGATGTCTTCATAGTCAGCTTCTGTTTAGCTCTTTCTTCCAAAAATGATACATGCTTTTTTCAGAAAACTCAGAAATGCAGATAAGCTAAAAAAAAAAAAAGGAAACACCCACCATCCTCCCACTCACCGATGATCACAGTGAATAGGTGGTGTCTTTTCTTCATTATGTAGGTTTTTGCAAAGGGATGAATTACACAGGGATCAGCAGTTATTGTTTGTGGTTGTGTTCACAGAGCTCCCATTTCAGTATCCTTGCCTTTAGCTATTTTGAGTCCTTGTCAGAAATAAGTTGTGAACTGACGTGGTTTTACTTGTTTTGGATAAAACCTGCTGGGCAGAGCATGTTTCTGCGGGCAGGTCATCCAGGGGGACTCCCTGCACCCAGCTCAGAGACTCAGGTCCTCACCCCACCGACCGCACCCCAACTCCCCACACCCTCCTGCCTCGGCAGAGGGCGGCCCTGAATCATCAGTTGTCTTTTCTGGCTTTCGCGATGCTGTGCTTTTCAATAGTCTGGTTTTGCCACACTCTTTTAACAGCATGGGTGGGCTGGAGGGTATTATGCTGAGTGAGAGAAGTCAGAGAGAGGAAGGCAAATGCCGTGTCATCTCACATTTAGAATCTCAGAGAGGACAACAAACCAGTGAAGACAGCAAGGGAGTAAGTAACAAAGCGGGGTCAGGTGTATTAAAAGAATGCTCCTACGACAGTGAGTAATTCTTAGGCCATGTTGACTTAAGAGCTCCTAACGTTTGATTATACCGACGATGGAGCTGCCTGCCTAGAAAGGGTAGTGTTTCAGAGTCATTACTTCTATAGCAAGACGTATCTTGATCCACACTGAAACATACCATATGGGTGTTTTTGGGTTGTCCTCATCCGTTTTATGCAAATTCGATGCTTAATATAAACTGATAGGTGTCTGTGTCTTCTCCGGCTGCGCTGCGTCTTTGTTGCTCTGCAGGGCCTTTTCTCTAGCCACAGGGAGCAGGGGTTGCCCAGTGGCAGGGCTGGGCTTCTCGTGGCGTGCGGGCTCCAGGGTGCTCAGGCTTCAGTAGCTGTGGTTCCCGGGCTCTGGAGCACAAGCTCAGTAGCTGTGGTGCTGGGGCTTAGTTGCCCCGAGGCATGTGGGATCTTCCTGGACCAGGGATCAAACCTGTGTCTCCTGCATCAGCAGGTGAATTTACCCCTGAGCCACCAGGGAGGCGCTGTATTTTATCTCCTTAAATTACATATATTTTTTAAATGTAATGGATTTTTCGCTAAGCCTCACATAGAGGCCCTGGTTGGCAGTGGTCACTTACCTGTTCATAACCTGCCAGTCGAGCAGGTGTGGATGCCATCAGGAGGAAGTGGGCAAGACAGTTACCGTGGTGTCAGACTAACATTATGCAGCTGTGATGACAGTTTATCTTCATCCTTCCCATTGTCTTCATGGCACCTTGCTGAACAAAGGGACTCCATAGGTTTAAACTCAGCCCTTTATTCTTAAGTGCAGACATGCTTCTGAGTCTTGTGTTTTGAGTGAAGCACCTCTATGGGCCCCTTTCTTCTCAGGTTGCCGAGTCCTTAGAATCACAGAGGAATTCCTAAGGAAAACAGAAGTATATGCAGACTGCCTTCCCTGCAAGCGCGCCAACCCGGAGGAGGCCCCAGCGGAGCTGGAGGGAGCGGGTCCGCAGAAAAGGGCGAATGAGGTGGGCATGGCCCAAGGGGTGCCAGGCCGCCATCTGGCCAGTGGGGAATTGTTGGGGTGGACCGCTGGGACTCTAGCACTTCTCCAGGAAGAAGAGGTGCTGGTTGGCCTGTTTCTTCCTAGTCTTAGCTGGTTGGGTCTTCTCTCCCTAGATTGCAGAGGACGGGCTGCCCTCAGTGAAAAGGACCAGGAGAGACGCTGCGCCCCAGGACCCCACGGAGTGTCCTGCTGAAGACGGGGCCCTGCAGAGGCTGGCCCCGTGTGCCCCAGCGGCTGGTGCAGGTAAGAGCCCTCGCGGTGTGCACCCTGGGGCTCAGAGACTTGCTGCTTGGGGAGGACGGCGCTCCTGTGGCCACGTTTCAGAGACCCCTCTGGTTTCTCAAGAGTTTTACCCCAACCTCCCAGTGTTTATTCCCCAGGAGTCTCGGGTCTTTGGGGTTTTCTTGAGTCCTTTATTGGAATGAAGAGCTGCCTCGTGGTGCTGAGTGGGTTGTACCTGGGAGGGCCCCGAGGAGTTGGGGAGACCTGAGAGCAGGAACTGGTCCTAGGACACATGAGTCCATGGCTTGGCTTTCGTGGAACTTGGCTCTCAGTGCCAGCTGAGAGTTAACATTGGAAAACAAGACATGTTCTAGCGTTTATTTTGGTGCTAGCCAGAACGGATCCATGAGACACCTGGAATGTATCACAGGCGTAACTTTCCGAAATGTTGTCACAGCTGCCTGATAACCTTACCTGACCCGTAGGCCTCTAATACAAAGAGGCCTCCTCCCCTTCGGAACTTGGGACTTAATTTTTCCAGACAGGAGGGCAGGTTTATCCACTGAGAACAGTGAGGGCTATCTGGCACCTGTTTGGAACACAGCTCCCCTCGCCTCACAGGTCTGAGTTTCCTCTTGCTTCATCCATTCCTGGAAGCCGCCAAGTAACAAGGAGGGTTTGTGTTTTTGTTTCAGGGGCAGGAAGGTTTCTCTGGACTAGCTTGGTTTGGGTAGTGATGTGTGACCAGCAGCAGTACACAACTGACTCTGTTTTTCCGAACCATTTAGGTTTTGCCCTTGGAGCGAATGAAGGCACCTCTCCCCGCCCCAAGGAAAGCCCTGCGATGCCGGCTCCCGAGTGCGAGGGCAGCGCGGCACAGGCGGGCCACCAGCCAACAGCACTGGCCAGTTGGGCAGCTCGGGGTGGGCCTGCAGACCCCACTGCCCTGCGCCAGGGTGCCCTGGGCCGGGGCGCCCCTGTCCCTTAGGGGAACTGGGACACAGGCCCACCACCGGCTGGCAGCGCTCCCCAGGGAGAGTGTCCAGATGCTGGGGCTGGCCTGGGGAGCCTGGCTCTCTGCAGCGTGTGTCTGCAGCCTGGAAACTCAGAGGCAGGAAGTTTCCGTGAGGCGTGTGGCTCCCACCCGAACAGCCCCGAGTCCAGCTCCGGCGAGGCCCCTGCCCCTCTGCCCGGGAAGGCGTGGTCCATGGACACCATGCCAGCCCACTGTGCGCACCGTGCTGAGTCTGAGTGGGGCCTCAGCCCAGCCGGGGCAGATGCCGGGTCCTGAGGGCCCCTGCAGGCCGCAGGGGCTGGGACCAGCTGCCCTGAGAGGCACACAGACCAGGGGCTGGAGGCGGCGCTGCCATCGGGGAGGCCGTGGCTTTTGAACTCAGCGACGGGTGCCCTGCGCTCTCGTCTCAGGAACAGGAGCAGACAGCTGTTCAGACTCTGACGGGCTTCCCTTGTTCCATCCCGGTTCCGTAGTGTCCAGGGAGGGGGGTGTTGTCACAGTGACGGATGCGGAGGGGCCTGCCCTGCAGGCGGGCCCCCGGAGCGGCTCCTCTGGAGGCTTGGAGACGCAGCCCTCAGTGAGATGGGGTCAGAGCCGCAGCCCTAGATCTGTGTGGATTTTACCCAGAGAAAGTCTGTTTCAAGAACGTGTATTTTTCTAACGTGAATGCTGACACAGACGAACATTTTATTTATAAGGAGTAACGTCTTGCTACCTCACTGTCTGCCTTTCCTGTATCTTGCTTGTGTAATGATGGCAGATGCCTTACCTGGTGATGGATTCCTCTGACACATCTGCCCCGGGAGCCTCTGACACTGTTGCAGGGGCCGCTGCTGCACTGGTTCTGGGTCGCCTCCCCTGCCCCCAGGCACAGAAAACAACGTCCCCTTTCTCCTCGGCAATGTGCTGCTTTATAGCAGACTTGGTCCACACGAGAAGCTGCTTCTGGGTTCAATAAATAAATATGCCAGCCTGCTATCTGGGCAGCATTTTATTGGGAAGTAGGGAAGGACGTTTGTGCTGACACTGTGTTTGTGGATAGGGAGAGTGAGGTACAGGACAGGAGCTGCAGCCCCTCCACGTCCTGCTTATAAAGCCACTTATCAAGCAAGGTCTCTCCGTCTCTTCTTGGAATGTTTCCTGGGCTCTACCACAGGGAGAAAGAGAGGGCCATTTGTCCACACTCAGATGAGAGCATCAGAAGGGCACAGCTATCCTTTCCCCACCCTGGACGCTGGGGCCGGGGCTGTGGGCTGTGCCCTCCCTGTGCTGTGGAGAAGTGGGCTTTATTCTCAGGGAGTGGGTTGCCATGCCCGCCTCCAGGGGATCTTCCCGACCAAGGGATCAAACCTGTGTCTCTTGTGTTTCCCAGATTGGCAGGCAGATTCTTCACCACTGCACCACCTGGGAAGCCTCTGAGTTCCAAAGGGCGGGTTCAAACAGTTGCTAATCAGGGAAATTGGACTGAGGGACTGAACTGAACTGAATCAGGGAAGGTAGGGTATAGAGTGACAAGGGAGAAGCAGTTGAGAAATAACAGTGCAGCCTTGGGGCAGGGTCATGGTTCTTCCTCAAATGATCAGTTCAGTCGCTCAGTCGTGTCCGACTTTGGACTCCATGGACTGCAGCACACCAGGCTTCCCTGTCTATCACCAAGTCCCTGAGCTGCCCAAACTCATGTCCACTGAGTCGGTGATGCCATCCAACCATCTCATCCTCTGTGGTCCCCTTCTCCTGCCTTCAATCTTTCCCAGCATCAGAATCTTTAAGAGTCAGTTCTTCCCATCAGATGGCCAAAGTATTGAAGCTTCAGCATCAGTCCTTCCAATGAATATTCAGGATACACAGAACAGTATCTTAAAGCTCTGTTGGGTAGGTGTCCCAGCAAATGGAACATGTTAACTACTCAATGAGACATTCTCCAGAGAGGTCACCCCGTGACTCCAGATGGCCTCTGGCTTTGAAGAATGCAGGCCCTGCAGGCACCCTGGTCCTAATCAGAAAGCCCGCCCCCTTGATTGTAAGACACCACACGACCCCTCACCCCCACCCGGGGTGGGACACACAGCTGTTTGTTGTTTATTTATATTCGGCTGTTCTGGGTCCTGCTGCTGTGCAGGCTTTGCTCTAGCTGCTGCCAGCAGGGGCTACTCTCATCAGTGCTTGGGCTGCTCACCACGTGAGCTCTCGTGTTGCGGGGCACGGGCTCAGTAGTTGGAGCACAGGGGTTTCATCGCCCTTTGCCATGTGGGATCTTCCTGGCTCAGGTATTGAACCCGTGTCTCCTGCGTTGGCAGGCGGATTCTTTACCACTGAGCCACCACGGAAGCCCAGGACAGTTTTGAGGGCATTAGCCCAATGTGGCCCCCTTCCTTCATGTGACAAAGCAATTCTACTTCACCCCAAACTGTCTCCAAGATTCAGTTCAGTGCCAGTGCACAGAGGGTGGGCTTCAGCATCAGCAACATCGTTCATTCCCATTAGTTTTCTCAGGCAACCTGAGTGTCCGTGGATGAGGTGTCAAGAAGACAGGAAATGTCCTAGAAAGGCCGAGCAGTTCTTCAGTGTCTCCCCTGAAGAGCATTTACTCTTTTTTTAAAGACCCCATCCCAATCCTAAAAACTGACCCCATGCTTCTGAGGAGGGCTGGTCCTGCCCACCTGGCTTGGGACTGCGGCAGGGAGCCCTGGGGCAGGATGCCCCTTTTGCCGAATGCCAGGCAGGCAGTTTCCAGGCTACAGGACATCTGGCAGGCTACTATTATGATGGTTGGGTTTTAATACTGCAAAGGAGAGGAACAAGAAGTTCTAAGAAATGCTGCTTTGGAACGCTTTGCACATGCCAACTTACACAGTGAGATTCGTTCCAAATACACCCCCATCATATACAGTGTTTTATTTTTGGAATATTTTCTTTGCCTGGGAAGCACTTGTTCCTGAGCTGCTAGGACTTGAATGTTATGAGACTACATCCCGTAGCATATAGCATGACATTTCTTAGACTTCTGTTTCTGGGGGAGCAATGGCAGAACTGACCCCCAATATCTGGTTGCAAATATTGCCAAACTAGGATTTAAACCAGAAGGACATGGAAGACACTTCACTTGGCCTGTCACGGCCTAAGTACAAAGGCGGGCAATGTTTTGGCAGCTAGTTTTCATTTGCATGATGCTGATCTTTATTCAGTGCCCTCTAAAGTATTTTAGACACTAGTTGCAGTTACAGAGCTAATGCGCACGCTGCTACTGCTAAGCCTCTTCAGTCGTGTCCGACTCTTTGCGACCCCATGGACTGTAGCCCACCAGGCTCCTCTTGTCCATGGAATGTTTCAGGCAAGAATACAGGAGCGGGTTGCCATTCCCTTTGCCAGGGGATCTTCCCGGCCCAGGGACTGAACCCAGATCGCCTGTTTCTTGCGCTGGCAGGCAGGTTCTCTGCCGCTAGTGCCACCTATTTTAGTTGCAGTTATGAAGCTTAACAATACAAATATTAAACCAGGGATTTTCTATGCAAGTGGAATCTATGTAAAAGACCTAACTGACAAAAACCAGATCACTCAGTCATTTAGTTGAGGAACTCATTTATTTCATGCAGAAGTCTTCATAGATGCCACATTCACAACAGGTGCAGACAAGGCTGAGTGACAGACGGCAGGCAGCAGTAATCGATGTCTGGAGAGGCCCCAGAGAGCTGGTGAAAGGATCGAGCACAGGCCTGATTCCGGGGTGCCGCCCAGCGCCCGCCTGGAGGTCTGCCCGGTTGGGGGTCTGGAGCCCGAGGCGCGGGGGGAGGTCACAGCGCGCGGTGCCCGGCGCGGGGTGCAGCCAGGGGCCTGATCGCGGGGTCTGGAGGTCTGTCCGCTGGGGACTCTGGAGCCTGAGGCACGGCGGGAGGTCACAGTGCGCGGTGCCCGGTTTCCAGCAGCATGCTCTCCAGAAGCAGCCTGCTGCCGCCCTCCAGGTAGGGCTGGTGCAGCCACATGGACAGGTAGCTGAGGGCGAGGTTGCGGTCGACGGTGTGTGCCAGCTGCTCCACCACTGTGCGCTTCAGGCGGAGCTCCTGGCCGTACATGTCCGAGAGCTTGCGGGAGACCTCGTCTGCAATGAACGCGGGCCCCCTCAAACAGTGGCATTTGCCGGAGGGGGAGCCCGAGGCTGGTACGACCTTCCACTGTTTTGTTTTTTTTTCCGCCCTGCTGCACTGCTTATGGGATCTTAGTTCCCAGACCAGGGATCGAACCCATGTCCTCTGGAGTGGAAGCACCAAGTCCTGACCATGGGACCACCAGGGACTTTGAAAAGCTGCTCCTTAAAAGCCAGAGTCAGCAGCAGAACTGGGAGGAAGATGGACTCTGGCCAGTGTAGATCAGGATCATAGAACAAGGGAAATGAGTGTCATGGGATTAAAAAGCACCTGTAAGCTTTTCTACGCAGCTCTTAGGAGCCTACAGTCACTATACAGAGCACATTCATCTCAAACTGACAATGTTCAATGAGCACGTTACATTGGTGATTTTATCCTTCTCCCTTATTTAGAAGTGAGGTCTCAAAGCGACACCAAATAGTTTAGCCCTTCTTTTAAACTACTGCTGCTGCTAAGTCGCTTCAGTCGTGACCGACTCTGTGCGACCCCATAGATGGCAGCCCACCAGGCTCTGCCGTCCCTGGGATTCTCCAGGCAAGAACACTGGAGTGGGCTGCCATTTCCTTCTCTTTTAAACTAATAATGCTAAAAAGAGCCCTTACTGCACAATTTATTTAAGTAATGGAGATTGTTTTCCCAAAAGCCTGCCTTCATGGGGCCAAAGTGACCCCCATTTACTTTTTAAACAAAGCAAAACAAAAAGTGAAAACCTATCTTTCTACAAAAAAACAAAAAAACAAAAAAACAAAAAAAAAACCTTCCTCTGCTGAGGAGGCGAAGTTCATTCTGCCCATTGGCTTTAAAGGACTAATGGCAGCTTGCCTCATGGGTCTCTAATGATGTTTAATATTCTTTGCTGATTGTTGTTCAGGCACTAAGATGTATCCGACTCTGTGACCCCATGGACTGCAGCACGCCAGGCTTCCCTGTCCTTCACCATCTCCCGGGGCTTGCTCAAACTCATGTCCATTGAGTTGGTGATGCCATCCAACCATCTCATCCTCTGTTGCCCTCTTCTCCTCCTGCCCTCAATCTTTCCCAGCATCAGGGTCTTTTCCAGTGGGTTAGTAGGTAATTAAAGCCAAGAAGAAACGCTCGTCTAAGATGCCTCCATCTCCCTCCCTCCCAATGGATCCTCCTGAATTGAATTTCAAAGTCTTGTCAGCTTTAGAGGGCCAGATCTAAATGGCATGAAATACTCTCAGGATCTCCCTTTGAAAAGAAGGCAGAAAGGACTACTTACAAAAATGAGCCGTGGGCCACGTGTGGAAGAGTGGGGGGCGCTTCCTCTCCTCCCCATGATGGTAATCTTCTAGTTCACAAACGCCCTTGGTGGTTGAAGACAGCTTTTCCATCTTCATCTGTATTTTGGTCTGAAAAAGATATTAGACTATGAGAATATTATTTGAAATTCAATCTTAGATTCAGTAACTCTGAAGATTTCAAAGCTAAGAAATGTAAGTCTGTTGAGATCTAAGTCCAATAACTCAACACCATTCACTCCATGTGCAGCAAATTTCTGGGAGATGGAGGTAAATGGTTGCTTCGATTTCACAAGTTTGGATTACTTCAGTAATAAACTCTGGATCTCCATTGCTGGAGAAGAGGAAGCTGCTGAATCCCACTTCACTGAGCTCTCTGAACCTCACTCACTTTTTAGCACCAAAGACCTAGAGGGGTGGCAAGGCAGGCTCTCCCTTTTATGGAATGAAAGACAGGAGAAGAGGCATTAAATGAGCTCACTTCGGACTCTGATGAACTGCCTTTTGAGTTTGATGCCAAAAACTCAGCCTCTGTGCACCAGTGCTGAATCAAATCTCGGACAGAGTTTTGGGTGAAGTAGAAAAGAATAGCTGTATTACTTTGCCAGGCAAAGGGGGACATGGCAGCCTCTTGCTCCGAAAAACTGTGTGTCTGTGGCCCAGGGGTATTTGATGAGGAGTTCAAGGGGTGGGGCTGCCAACAAGATTAGGGTGTGTGTAGGGCCTGGTCTCAGGTGGTCGGGTCTCCTAATCTTGATGAGTTTCTCGGGTCCCTTTAATCTTGCCTCAAGTAGTTTCCTGACTGCTCCTCTCTAAATTAGCAACTGCTGGAATCCACCCTTTGGAATTCAGGGAAGGCCAGGGAGGCTGGACTCTTTTTTAAAAAACAAATTATTCATCACACTGTTCTCGAATGACTTGCGGCTGTGCGGGTCTCTGTTGCTGTGCGGGCTTTCTCTAGCTGCAGGCAGCAGGTGGGGGCGGCACTCTCTAGTGGTGCTCGGGCTTCTCACTGCAGTGGCTTCTGTTGCCAAGCATGGGCTCGAGCAGAGGCTCGGTAGTTGTGGCTCACGGGCTTCGCTGCTCGGCGGGATGTGGGATCTTCCCAGATGAGGGACCGAACCCATGTCTCCCGCATTAGCAGGCAAATTCTTTACCACCGAGCCTCCGGGAGGCCCCGGGTCTACTTGCCTGGCTGTGCCAGGTCTCAGCTGCGGCACTCAGGCTCTCTGGGCTCCGCTACAGCAAGTGGGATCGTCAGCTTTGGCGTGTGGGATCTAGTTCCCCAGTCAGGGACTGAACCCGGGTCCCCACCACTGAGAGCGTGACGTCTTAGCCACTGGAGCACCAGGCAGGTCTCGAGACTGGGGTCTGCCTACAAACAAGAAAGGGGGGACAAAAAGGCTCCCGTGTCCTGCTTGGTTTCAAGTTCACTGAAATCTCCGAGGCTTGGTTTCCTCGTTGATAAAATTGTAATAACGAAAGGCAGCCCAGCATGCTGCACACGGGGAGGCAGCGACCACGTGACGCCGACGGTGCTTGGTGCTCGGCAGGAGCTGGCTGCAGTGTGGACCGCTCCGCAGAGCGCCTGCTAACCCGGGGCCGGGGAACTGAGCGAGCGCCTGGGGAGCGCCCAGCCGGAGCTACGTCAGTGTTTGTGAAGTAAGACAAATGCGTGCGGTGACCAAGCTTTCGGATTTCAGCAGCATAGGTCTGTGTGCGGGCGTGTTAAGTCACTCCAGTCGTGTCCAACTCTGTGTGACCCCATGGACTGAGTAGCCCACCAGGCTCCTCTGTCCATGGGATTCTCCAGGCAAGAACACTGGAGTGGGCTGCTGTGCGCCCCTCCAGGGGATCTCCTAACTCAGGGATCGAACCCGTGGCTCTTATGTGTACCTGCATTGGCAGGCAGGTTCTTGACCACTAGCGCCACCTGGGAAGCCCATCGTAGGTCTGAGTGAGTGAGTGAAGTCGCTCAGTCAAGTCCGACTCTTTGCGACCCCATGGACTGTAGCCCACCAGGTTCCTCCATCCCTGGAATTTTCTAGGCAAAAGTACTGGAGTGGGTTGCCATTTCCTTCTCCAGGGGACCTTCCCGACCCAGGGATCAAACCCAGGTCTCCCGCATTGCAGGCAGGCGCTTTACCATCTAGACCACAACTCTAGGTCCTAAGTATGAAGTTAGCTTTATGTACACAGGCGGGTGTAAGAAAAACTCTATTAGTCATCAAAATCTTAATTCCCTACACTTGGTCCTTCAAGCACTCTCCAACTACATCTGAAGCGGCTGAACTAAATTTAGCTAGCATTAGTTTTTAAAGGACCAGACTCTGTTCCCAAATCTTTCCAGGTTCGATATTTCATTTGGCCCAACCCCAGGAGTTAGGACTCATCTTTCCGGATGACAGCTGGGAAAATTCTCAAGGTTGCTGAGGTCGGGAAGGACGAGGCCAGGCCTCGACACCCAATCCCCAGCCCTGCCCTCTGCGTCCTGCTAAGAAGAGCTGACAAGCCCGAGGACAGCAAAGGAAACCCCGGAGGCTTGAGCCTGGGCCGGAGGGGCCAGCTCCATTCGGGGGCTCATTCAACAATAGCACCAAAGCCACACACCCCCACCCCTGGAGTGACACGCTCGTGGCTCCACGTCCCTCCTAAAGGCAACAGCCCTTACTGCGAAATGTTTGTCCAGCTGAGACACGGACACCTCCACCCTCCACCAAGGTCAGATTCAAGGCCAAGTCAAGTCTAGGAAACCATTCTCTCTAAAGGCTGGAGGAAAATAGGAATAATGATATCAGTATACTCATAACATCAACTTTGGTTTTGAAACTGAGTGAGAACTAATTCTCAAACTCCTTTTATTTTTTTTTGGCCATGCTATGCAGCTTGTAGGATCTTAGTTACCCAGCCAGGGATTGAACCTGGGGCCCACAGCAGTGAAAACAGTCCTAACCACTGTACCACCAGGGAAGTCCCTCGAACCACTTATTCCATTTAAAATAGAAAAAATCCACTGGGGCAGAGAACTTTGGGGCCTGACAGCTAGCGCCCATGGTCAGCGCAGGCTTTGTCTGAAGGCAGGCCTTGGGAACTAGGGCCACTGGGGTATGCGGTCACCTCAAACCTAGTGGCCACTTTCGGCTGTCCTGCCAGGCCACGTGCTGTGGTTGGAGGGGCCGGGCACAGGATGTTTCACCTGCTCAGTCCATCAGGCTGGGTTTTCTGGCCCTTGACTCAGGTCTGACACCCTCCCAGGCTGCCCCTCCTCTGCACGGTCAGCAGGGCTGGGGAAGGGGGTCCCGTGGCACCAGACAGCCACATGAGAACAGGGAGAGCGGGGACTGCACAAGCAAAGCCAGTCAGTCCCTCCTGCCTCGCCTGAAACGGGAGGCGAACAGCCTCTTCCCCTTGTTCCTGCCAAGCCCTCCTCCCCCACGGTGGTGTGCATATGTACAGAGTTATAAACGAGGGAAGTGCGTGCTAAAGAAAGCCAAATGGCATTTAGAAACAAAATCCTTCCCAGGGTTTTTACGCTTCGTAAAAGTCACGTTAACATGTGCCGAAGTGTTTCTCGCTCTGATCCAGCTGGGGGTTCTGTGAGATGTTTTGTGTGGAAAGGGAGGCAGGAGGCCACGGATGATGAAGTTCTGGTGCGAGTGTTGCCACATCGACCCAACAGACGATAGCCCGGCTGCCTGTGCTTAACTGTGTTGAAAGCATTTCAATATACACAGGGAACTATATTCTATATGCTGTAACAGACCACAACGGAAAAGGATATGAGAGAATGTGTACATGTGTGTAACGGAATCACTTTGCTTTACAGCACAAAGGAACATAACGTTTTAAACCGACTAGACTTCAACGAAACAACAAAAACTGACAATTCAAAGCTGAGTGTGACCAGGAAATAAATATTTCAGTGTAGGAACTCAGCCATCCAGTTTTTTCTCTTTCAAGCAACGTGTGCACTGGTGTTTTGTCCAAACAAAACCACTTGCCAAAATTAAATGGGTAGTGGGGGGAAAAAAATACACATGGCCAGTTTTCAACTGGCTTTTTCTGGAAATATGATTGATTACTCTGCCTGTGTTAATTCAGAAAGCCTAGGTCCAGAAGCTGAGGTCAATGACCCAATTACTGGAGACAGCAGTGAACACAGAGATGCCACAGAGCAAATACCCACATGGCTTCCCCTCCAGCCTTCCTAGGGTGGAGCTGAGAATGAAGGGACAGGCCTGTCTTGTTTCTGCCTGAGCACTGCATGCAAGGGCTCGGGCAGGTGGGCAAGTGTTTCTTATCACAGCACCCCCCAAAGGCGGTGTTACAAACCAGGACAATCACAAAAGCCTGAGGAGACAGATAGCCCCCCTCCCCCGCGCCCTACGGCAAAATATCCTGAAGACAGTGGTGCATTTCGGTCAAAGGAGAGGTGAAACAAGATGTCCTCGGTGCCCTATTTATTTTTCTCATTTTCATGTTTCAGAAACTATTACACCTTATAAAGGATGTGCTTCTTTTCTGAAAAACTTATAAACCTATAGTCTGCCTCGTAATAGGTGGAATCCTGACTTTGAACAAGTGGTATCTTGAAGACATACAATGATACTCGACATATGCTATTTAAAAAGATGAAGCATGTCAAGCATTAGAAACCCATCAAGAAATGTGAGAATATGTAGACACTCTATGTGGAGAAGCTTTAGTTATCTGTGTTTAGGTGTGTAAACCCCATCCCTGTGTCTGGCTAAGATGAGCTGTTTCGTCCATACGTGGTGGCCAGCGTGGTGGGTACCACATCCAGCCTTGCGTTAAACAACCCTTCAGAGCATCCCTTACGGGGGAGGTCAGGGCTCTCAGGCCAGATCCAGCTCGGTCTATTTTCGTGTGTCCCTTGAGCTAAGAATGGGCTTTACATTTTTAAGTGGTTGAAGAAAAAGTCAAAAGCAGAATATTTTATGTGACACATGAAAGTGTATGAAATTCATGGTTCAGCATCCGTAAATAGAGCTCTGCTGGAATGCGGTGGCGCCCACTTGCCTCCGGACGGCTGCTCAGTCGAGGCCAGAGGCCAGCAAGCCTAAGCTGCTTCCTGTGGGGCCTGGGAGTGGGGACACTGCCCTGCGACATGCCGATCACAAGGACGGTCAGGACAGCACCTCAGAAACAAGATTTATAGGGCAGGCAGAGCAAGAGACCAACGAGAAAGCGGAGGGACAAACAAAATCCCGGAAGGAAGTGTGGAGCCCCGCAGGGCGCCTGCGCACACTCGGCCCGGGGCGGCGGCACCTTACCAAACCTTCCAGGGTGGCCTGCAGCTCCTCGCACAGCGCCTCGAGCTCCCTGCTGTATTTCGGGTGCTCCTTTTCTGCACAGTCGTCGGAAGCCAGGCTGCTGCTCGCTAATTCTATCTTGTCTTTGCTCCTGGACCAGGTGGAAAAGCGGGAACAGAACACACTCATGAGGTTGCCTCCCTTAGGATGAACCCTAGAAAACTCAATATCTGGGTACATGTGTCATCATCGACGGTCTCCACCGGTATCATTTCACATCATCATGTTTACATGTTATTTACGCATATGAGGAATATGTCCATCCGCTGCTAGATTCTGCCCTGGAACAAAGTCAGTGCAACCCAGCCCTGTGGCGTCTTCAGTGGGCAAGGCTGGGAGTGCGCTCTGTGAATGGAGAGCTGTGACCCAAGGCACCTGAGACTAATCTAGTGGCGCCACAATCAACATTTAAGAGAAAAAATGAAACATTAGAAGATTATCAGAGAAGATCTCCTCCTTGTTCTTCATTTTGTAGTCTAAAAAGTTTTTAAAAAGTTTTGGAGCATACTTGATTTACAATGCTGTGTTAGTTTCTGCTGTACAGCAAGTGAATCAGCCATACATACACATACAGCCACTCTTTTTTAGATTCTTTTCCCATCTAGGCCACTACAGAGTATTAAGTAGAGTCCCCTGAGCTATCCAGTAGGTCCTTATTAGTTATCTATTTTATTTACAATAGTGTGTGTGTGTGTGTGTGTGTGTGTGTGTGTGTGTATCGGAGAAGGCAATGGCATCCCACTCCAGTACTCTTGCCTAGAAAATCCCATGGGTGGAGGAGCCTGGTAGGCTGCAGTCCATGGGGTTGCTAAGAGTCGGGCACGACTGAGTGACTTCACTTTCGCTTTTCACTTTCACGCATTGGAGAGGGAAATGGCAACCCACTCCAGTATTCTGGCCTGGAGAATCCCAGGGACAGGGGAGCCTGATGGGCTGCCGTCTATGGGGTCGTACAGAATCGGACACGACTGAAGCGACTTAGCAGCAGCAGCAGCAGTGTGTATGTATCAATCCCAAACTCCCAATGTATCCCACCCCTCATCTCCAACTTCAGAGAGCATCTTATGGAGTCAGGTAAGAACTGTTTCATGGAATTTGCTGAGCAGGAAAAGGGACCAGAGGGCTGACATGTCTGATGTGCTTGGGAGACTGGCGAGGGCCAGGGGTCCAGCCCAAGAAGACTCCAGACTCTGGCTGGTAGACAAAGACATGCACCTTTGAGAAATTAAAACAACTATATATAGAGCCGCACTCATGTTTCTCTTCAGGGCATTTAAATCTTTTGCCTTTTACTAAAAGATTTCCATGGGTAGGAACAAGCTTGAGTCTTAATTAAATTTTTTGAGGCCTTCTGTAAGCCAGGCTGATTTAAAAAAAAAACAAAACAAACACCCAAACTAAAAACATATATACAAGAAAGTGCAAAGAATAATAAAGCAAATCTTTCGATCAGAAACTGGCAACTGCCAACAGTTTCTTCATAACTCTTTTGACTTTTTAAAAGAACTTGCTGAGGGAAAACACACTCCAGCATGTCTCCTCTGCTCTGAACACCCCACTCCACGTCTGACTCCTGGTCGCCATAGGGAGATACCCAGGGCAAGGTCTGGGAGGGTCTCAAGCCCAGGGGCTTCTCTCCCTGTGGCATCTGGGGTAAAAGCACAGGGCCCAGGGAAGCATTCAGGTTCCCCAACCTAGAAGCTACCCAAACCCCTGTCCTTCCAGGTTTTTATGGAGGCTTCCTTACAAAGTCACAATTGATTAAATGATTGGCCATTGGTGATTAACTCAAGCTCCCTAGAGTGCAGATGAGGGGGCGGGGCTGACAGTGCCAACTCCAATTACACGGCTGGTGTCCCCTCCTTAGGGGTTTTCCAAAAAGCCCCCTTATTAACACAGGCTCGGATGTCTTAGGAAGGGGTCTGCTATGACCACAGGGCACTTCTTAATCATTCTGGAGCTAATTCAGGAACTGGAGGACCAAAGAACAAATATCACTATAACTGAAGATTCTTCCATAGCTCGAGTCCCTAAGGAAATCATCAGGGTTTGAAGAGCCATGTGCCAAGAACAGGGACAAAGGGCAAATCTATGTATTTTCTAGTGATAGTCACAACACCGCAGAAATAAAACGCAGCAGTCTGGAGATGAAGTGGTACCTGCCCCACCATCCACTCAGTCCTCCCAGAAGGTACCAGTGCCTGAGTCTGTCTCCTCCCAATCCATTTTGATAATTTGACATGCAGATGTAACCACAATGTGTAGCATAATTTTGTTTTTAAAATGCACGTACACTTCATACCTGCATGCACTGTTTTATCAGTTGCTTGTTCGCTTTATTTATCCACGTTGCTGGAGGCTACCTGGCCCACTCTAAAAGACGCCCATGAAATGTCTGCCCAATTGCTAAGGCGGAAGCGCATAGAACATGTTCTGCCGGTACTTACAACAAACTTATTTTCATGTTGGCAATACTGTTTGCAGTAGTAAAACCTCCATCGTTGAGGGTTTCCCATTTCAGAATTAAATTATGCCAGTCGGCTGCATTGTCCTTAATTTTTCTTGCACTGACAGATAAGACAGGTTTTCTTGGCGTTACAGTTCCAAGAGTCTTTGCTAATAGGGAGGAAGAGAAACATCAGTATGAAATTCAAGATCACAGTTGGGGGGAAATTGGTCCTTATGATTTGTGACAATAAGACTATTTAAAACACTACATTGACTGGACAGATTGTGTTGTGGAAACGAAGACGTGCGGATGAATGTGAAAGTTCCTGGGACAAGACAAAGAGAATTGTTTCTACCTTTAAAGTCTCGGCAGATATAGCTGAGTCCTCTTGAAGCCTAATGGCTCCAGACTTTCACCCCGAGCACTCTGTGACGTCAAAATGAAAGTCGCTCAGTTGTGTCCGACTCTTTGCGACCCCATGGACTGTAGCCTGCCAGGCTCCTCCATCCATGGAATTCTCCAGGCAAGAATTCTGGAGTGGGTAGCAGCTTCCTTCTCTAGGGGATCTTCCCAACCCAGGGATGGAACCCAGGTCTCCCACACTGCGAGCACTCTGACCACTTGCAAAGGTTGGGATGGAAGTACAGCTGTAACTTCTGCTGCCAGGCTCTGATGCCCCTGCCTTGGTGCTCTGATACTTGGCATCTGCTCCGAGCCCTGTGGCTAACTGGTGCTAGTCACTCCACACTGACAAGGCTGGACCTCAGAGACGCAGTGATGGTCTCGACGCTGCCAACATATGGGGAGGTCCAAACTCCTTCAGGACCTGGCTCCCTCTCCACCTCGCTGCAAACCCCACCTTGAAGCCTCTCGATCTCTAACTAAAATCAACTACTGGCAACTCTTGAAAAGTCCTCTGCACGTGCGGTTCTCTGCTGGAAAGCTCTTTCCTTCCTCAAAATAATGCTGCCCATATCCTGGGACCCACCCAGCTCCCTGCTCCTGTGGGAAGCAACATGCAGACCACTCGGGCTGTCTGGCCCTCCCACCCTGCTATCCTCTCCTTAGACTCCCTCAAGGATTCTCCTGGTGGCCCAGGGGGCCAGGTTCAATCCCTGGTCAAGAAACTAGATCCTGCACGCCACAGACAGAGATTCCAGACAGAGATCCCGCACGCCACAGACAGAGATCCTAGACAGAGATCCCGCACGCCACAGACAGAGATTCCAGACAGAGATCCTGCACGCCACAGAC
>SJXQ01012922.1:29636-73913 GCA_006408695.1 Aepyceros melampus
ACAGAGATCCCGCACGCCACAGAGAGAGATCCCGCACGCCACAGAGAGAGATCCCGCACGCCACAGAGAGAGATCCTGCATGCTGCAGGGAAGAGTGAAGACCCCTCGTGCCGCAACTAAGACAGAACACAGCTCAAAAACCCCCCAGAAAATCCTACAAAGGAATCTCACGGGCCACAGGATAAGGTCCAAATTCTGAGAGGTCCTTAGGAATCCAGGACACACGGTTTGGAGTATAGACTCTAAAGACCAGGCTGACTGGGTTTGAGTCCCAGCTCTGTTACAGCCACCTGTGCAATCCTGGATTAAGTGAGTTAACCTCTCACGGTCTCAGTGTCCATCCATAAAATGGGGATAAACTACATCTCCTTCTGAGTTAATGTGGAGATCATATATGCCAAGCTGTGAGGGCCTGGCATAGTATGTCTTACCTCAAGGGCCTCGCCAGTGTGTCTCCACCACCACCAAGCGGTGCGCTCAACCCGGACAGTGTCTACGGGGAGTCAGCGTCAGATTCCACAAGTTAACGGCTCGGTCCTGTAAGACTCCTCTCCCCTCCCTCCACTTCAGATCCCAGCTTCAAGTCCAGGTTGCCCCCTATGCCTCTGACCTACAGTCCCTCCTCCTGAGGTTTGATTAACTTGTTAGAGTGGCTCACAGAGAACTCAGGAAAACATCCTCCTTACTAGGCTACCAGGGAGAACCAGATGGGAGAGACGCATGGGCCAACGCATGTGGGCAGGGGAGCAGAGCGCTCTCCCTGCAATCCCAGCCACTCACCAACCTGAACATTCTCACAACCCTTCACTCCTGAAAGTTCTCACAACCCTTCACTTTTGTTTTTTTATGGAGGCTTCGTTACTTGGGCACAACTGATTAAATGACTCACTGATGGGGCTGATTTAACTCCAGCCTCTCTCCCCTGGTGGTTGAAGTGAGTGGGACTGAAAGTTACAATTCTAATCTCACGGGTGGCTCCCCCTTGACAACCAGCCCCCGTTCTTAGGCTACCTAGGAGCTTCCTTTTAAATATCATTGATTTTTTTCATTCGCTGTTTATTTAGACAACTGTCCAGTATTTGCTGAAACCTAAATGCAGGTCAGGAGGTAACAGTTAGAACTGGACATGGAACAACAGACTGGTTCCAAATAGGAAAAGGAGTACGTCAAGGCTGTATATTGTCACCCTGCTTATTTAACTTATGTGCAGAGTACATCATGAGACATGCTGGGCTGGAAGAAGCACAAGCTGGAATTAAGATTGCCAGGAGAAATATCAACAACCTCAGATATGCAGATGACACCACCCTTATGGCAGAAAGTGAAGAGGAACTAAAAAGCCTCTTGATGAAAATGAAAGAGGAGAGTGAAAAAGTTGGCTTAAAGCTCAACATTCAGAAAACGAAGATCATGGCTTTTGGTCCCATCACTTCATGGGAAATAGAGGGGGAAACAGTGTCAGACTTTATTTTTTTGGGCTCCAGAATCACTGCAGATGGTGACTGCAGCCATGAAATTAAAAGACGCTTACTCCTTGGAAGAAAAGTTATGACCAACCTAGATAGTATATTCAAAAGCAGAGACATTACTTTGCCAACAAAGGTCCATCTAGTCAGGGCTATGACTTTTCTATTGATCATGTATGGATGTGAGAGTTGGACTGTGAAGAAAGCTGAGTGCCGAAGAATTAATGCTTTTGAACTTTGGTGTTGGAGACTCTTGAGAGTCCCTTGGGCTGCAAGGAGATGAGATCCAACCAGTTTATCCTAAAGGAGATCAGTCCTGGGTGTCCATTGGAAAGACTGATGCTGAAGCTGAAACTCCAATACTTTGGCCACCTCATGCGAAGAGTTGACTCATTGGAAAAGACTCTGATGCTAGGAGGGATTGGGGGCAGGAGGAGAAGGGGACAACAGTGGATGAGATGGCTGGATGGCATCACCGACTCGATGGACATGAGTCTGAGTGAACTCCGGGAGTTGGTGATGGACAGGGAGGCCTGGCGTGCTGCGATTCACGGGGTCACAAAGAGTCAGACACGACAAGCGACTAAACTGAACTGAACTACATTACAACAGACATGGGGAGAAAGTGAATGAACTACATAAACCAGGACCATTTCCATAGAACTTACTTTCCAAAGAGGAGGTGGATAACAATTAGGTGATCATCAGTTTTGTTTTGTTTTGTTTTCTTTTTTGGCTGCACCATGCGGTATGTGGGATCTTAGTTCCAGACCAAGGACTGAACCCAAGTCCCCTGAACTGAGATTTAACCACTGGACCGCCAGAGAAGTCCCTATGATCATTAGCTTATATCATAAATGCCAGAGAATAAAACAGGGTCTTGTGTTAAGAGTAAACCCCGAAGACATTGTTATTTAGGCTGAAACCTAAATGAGAAGTCAATAGCAAGGACCCTAAGTGAGAATGAGCTTGGTGAGTGTGAAACAAGACCCATTTGGCTAGAGTGAAAAGGAGAGAGAGGAAGTAGTAGCTGAGAAGGCAGTCAAGACAGCCAGAAACTTATAGGCCAAGGTAAGGCGTTTGGGTTTATTCCAAGTCAATGAAAAGCAAGCAGGAAGCTCTGAGTAGCTACATGACCTGATGTAGATTTTTAGAAAGTCAGTTCCACAAAGAAGTCTTCTTGGATCCCAGGGTTAGGTTAGGACTTACTGCACTCTATACCTGAACACCCTCGACTTCATTAAGCTTCATTCATGACACTCACCAACGCAGTGTATTTGCTTGTTTAATGCCTAATACATTCCTTGACAGCCTAAGTTCCACCACAGTAGCGACTAAAGCTGTCCTGTTCCCTCTTACAACTTCAGCACATAGTGAAGGAAAGTCGATCCGTCGTGTACGACTCTTTGCGACCCCATGGGCAAAGATTCCAGTCCACGGGATCCTCCAGGCCAGAATACTGGAGTGGGTAGCCTGTTCCCTTCTCTAGAGGGTCTTCCCAACCCAGGGATTGAACCCAGGTCTCCCGCATTGTAGGCGGAGTCTTTATCAGCTGAGCCACAAACGAAGCCCTCAGCACATAGTAGGTGCTAACTAGAATTGTTAAATGGAGAAAAAAATCTCTCCAAAAAAATCACCGCCTGTACCACGATTTCCTAAGGAGTTCCCTTACCGAATAGGGACTCCTTGCGGGCGAGGAGCACGTGAGCGTCATCATCTGTCTGCCCCATAACACAGCACATATTTAGGAACCAAAAACAACGCTCTGACTTCAAGGAACTCAAACGAGATCAGGTATCAGCCACAGAGCAGGACAGCAGCATAGCGGGTATCTTACTAATTCTCTCCAAGCCTCGACTATCCCACCTGTTGATGACACTTCAAGGGATCGCGGTGAGGCTCAGTGAGCACTCGCTGAATGACAGCTTTTATTACAAAAACTCTGTGGCCGGGAACTCTGACTGACGGGACTTCAGAGAAAGCGCTCTGCTGTTGCTAATTTATAACGATAATTTGAGTGTCAGGATCTGCTGACGATCTTTTGTATCATTTTGGCAAAACGGACTTCCAGGCCGACTGCGGGGCCTGTGCCGCGGCCAGCGGGCTGGGCCGGGGCCAGGCACGAATCGGCACGCAACTCGGAGAACTTCCGGCCGCGGGTCCAGCTCCAAGACCAAACGGCACCACTCGCACCCTCCCGCTTGGGAAAACCGTCCCTCCTCACGCACCTTCCATGCCTTCCGCAGGGATCCCGGGAGAGAGACCCGAAGCCCCGCCTATGGAACCGGAAGTCCGTCTGCGTCACTTCCGACACGCCCACCACCACATGACCGGGCTCTGCCGCTCTAGCCGGCGGCGGAGCCAGCTGTTCCTCGGCGGTGCCCGTCCGTTGCCCAGGGAACGGGCTCCCGGCAGTCCCCGCGGCCTGGAGTCCATCCCCACCTCCTCCGGCCCGGCCGGGCCGACGAGTCCGGAGGGGCTGCCGCGGGAGGTGAGTCCCGTCAGGCCGCCCGGCCCCGCGCGCTCCCCGCCCGAGCCGAGCTCCCGCGCCTCAGGGTCTCACTGCCCGTCTCGCCCCCGTTCCCGACCCCCGTCTCGCCCGCGCCAGGTGGCCGAGGCCGTGCCGAGGCGCACGAAGCGTCGGGCCCCGTGCCGGGCAGAAGCGGGTGGCCGGCTGAGGGAGCCGTCGTCGCCCACGCCTCTGGGCGCCGCGGGTCCGCCGCCCCGCGCGCGCGGCTCGCTCGCCCCTCAGGTTCCGCGCCTTCCCTCTGCCGGGCCGCGCCCTCGTACCCCGCCGGCCCGGGGTGCCGAGCTCCAGGGTCTTTCTGAGGGACCCTGCGCCCTGTCCCCCGGCCCGAGCCTCTCAGTCCCGGTCCCTTCATCCGCCCACCAGCGCCTGGCAGCAGGCCTTGGCTCATACCCAGTCGATGCTAAGTGTTCAAGTGGATAAGTGAGCGACTCGCCTCTCAGTCCTTCTTTGAGGCCTCAGGCAAGATAGTGAGTGCAGGTTGCAGAGAGCGGCGACCCGGCCCATAGCACTGCCCCTTCCTAGCTGTGTGCTCAGGGCAAGTGATGTCTCCGTAGACTTGAGTTTCACCGTCAGTAAAGTAGGGATTGATAATAGTTTCCAGCCCTGGCTGGGTGAGAGGATTAAATGGGTCAGTGCTTGTGAATTGCTCAGCACCGTGGCCGGGCGCTGTGCATTTCAATAAAGGCTAGCTAGCCCCTGCGGTCCTTACCCGCACACCCTACTTACTTTTCTCTTCTCTGCTCTTTTGTTCTTCATCCCTTTTCTTGCTGAGATTCAGAAATTTTATCCCGTCCTGTTGCTTCTGTTGACATTTGTTGGCAGAGTGCGGGGTACCAGCTTGGCAGCACCCTTGGCTTATCTGCTGGAGTGATCAGTTGCACTTGGGCTTGACTTCCTCCTAGTAGCCAAGGTCTTGAAAACTTTTAAGGAAAGGAGTTCTGGAAATCCCCAGACCCAGATCCCAGGATGGACAGAATCTGAGAATAAAGTCTTTGTAGCCCTTGTGTTCACCAGTCCTTCTGGTCCCCTGAGCTGCAAACCACTTTGTACCTTCTCTCAGCTAGAGCTACAGTGCACCTTGGTGAAGCTCTGAATTTTTTTTTTTTAACATCCCTGTTGGTTCATTCAGCGGGTAGTTATTTGGTGCCTATTGTATGCCAGCCACAGTACCAGCTTCTAGAGACGCTGTGGTGGACCAGACAGACCCAGTCCCTGTCCCCAGGGAACTTTCCAGCTTGGGAACCAGCAGGTGTAGGTACAGAGGATGCTGTGCTGGAGTTTTCAGGACTGGCTTGGAGGCTGGTGGTGGAATAAGGGTGGTCCTCTTCTGAAGGAGAGACTAGTAAGGAGCTTTTGTTAGGTTTAAGTTACTTTGTAGTCTCATTGTCTTTTTCAGCATAAGATTGGCTCCTATTGCATTCATTTTCCATTTTCTCTAAGAGAAATTAGGCCTTAAGTTTGGGGAAGGCCTCATTTTATCTTAGCTTCTGTGTAGTTTGGACAAAATGGTTCCTGGAACTTAGTGGGGAAAAGGGAAGGAAAAAGGCATCAGGTGGACTGCAGTCCATGGTGTCGTGAAGAGTCGGACATGACTGAGTGACTTCACTTTCACTTTTCACTTTCATGCATTGGAGAAGGAAATGGCAACCCATCCAGTGTTCTTGCCTGGAGGATCCCAGGGACGGGGGAGCCTGGTGGGCTGCCGTCTCTGGGGTCGCACTGAGTCGGACACGACTGAAGCGACTTAGCAGCAGCAGCAGAGTAGCTGACTGAACTTAGAAAAGTGGAGAATGGATTGGAAAACAGTTACTCATAACAGAAACAAGTTTGGAGTCAGGCCTGGAGAGGTGTCTAGATACAGAAGAGCCTAAGAGCGTGGTAGAATCCAAGGGAGTAGTTGATGGCTCTGTGAACTGCTGAGGCAGAAGTGAACTACCGTTCGAAGCATGCGTCAGTTTTAAATGAATGTATTCTTTGGACCCAAACAAAGAGACCATTGAATTTTTGCATAATGATGGATTTAAGTGATGTGGAGTGGTTTTCTATGTTGTTCTGCCATACCTCAGGAATTCTGGCAGTGTTTAGAGAGAGATTAATTCTACAGATATGTGTTGATTGTACCACACTCCCTGGTGGCTTTTGGAGAAGAGCAGGATGTAGATGAGGACTGGCAGGAAGCCACCGAGGAGGATAGAGAGCAAAGCATGTGAAAACTGCGCTCATAGCGTTCTGTGAAGGCAGAGAGACACCAGCGGTGTCAGAGGGAGTCTGAAGGCTTCCTGTGGCCAGCGTGTTCTTACAAGATTTGTGTGGGGGATGAGGAAGGAACGAAAGGGACTTTGCAAAAACCGTCAGTGTTCAGGGCTGTGGTGGCAAGCTCCTGTGGCTGCAGTGTAGGGTGTGTGGAAGGAAGAGTGGCCTGAGATGAAGCTAGATACAGGCTGCCTGTTGAAACGCTCAGCTTCATGCTCTGATCAGACTTCAGCCTCTGAGTGCTGGCTAACCAGCAGGCTTGGGATCAGGGAAGTGACCGAATTTCATCTGGAAGATAAATGACTGCCTCCATCTCGTTATGTTCAGCCATAAGACTTTATGCAAAGTCAAATGGGCCATAGGAAGTATCACCAGGAACAAAGCTAGTGGATGGAATTCTAGCTGAGCTGTTTCAAATCCTAAAAGTGCTGCACTTAATATGCCAACAAATTTGGAAAACTCAGCCAGTCTAGGACTGAAAAGGTCAGTTTTCATTCCAATCCCAAAGAAAGGCAATGCCAAAGAATGTTCAAACTACCACACAATTACATTCATCTCACATACTAGCAAAGTAATGCTCAAAATTCTCCAAGCCAGGCTTTAACAGTATGTGAACTGTGAACTTCCAGATGTTCAGGCTGGATTTAGAAAAGGCAGAGGATCCAGAGATCAAATTGTCAACATCTGTTGGATCATTGAAAAAACAGGAGAGTTCCAGAAAAACATCTGTTTCTGTTTACTGACTACTTCAAAGCCTTTGACTGTGTGGATCTTAACAAACTGTGGAAAGTTCTTCAAGAGATAGGACTATCAGACCACCCTATCTGCCTCCTGAGAAATCTGTATGCAGGTCAAGAAGCAACAGGTAGAACCAGACGCGGAACAACAGACAGGTTCCAAATTGAAAAGGAATGCCTCAAGGCTGTATATTGTCACCCTGCTTATTTATATGCAGAGTACATCATACAAAATGCTGGGCTGGATGAAGCACAAGCTAGAATCAAGATTGCTGGGAGAAATATCAATAGCCTCAGATATGCAGATGACACCACCCTTATGGCAGAAAGCAAAGAAGGACTAAAGAGCCTCTTGATGAAAGAGAAAGAAGAGAGTGAAAAAGCTGGCTTAAAACTCAATATTCAGGAAACTAAGATCTTGACATCTGGTCTCATCACTTCATGGCAAATAAATGGGGAAAAAATGGAAACAAGTGAGAGACTTTATTTTGGGGGGCTCCAAAATCACTGCAGATGGTGACTGCAGCCATGAAATTAAAAGACGCTTGCTCCTTGGAAGAAAAGCTGTGACCAACCTAGACAGCATACTTTTTAGTATGTCTCTGCTTTTTAGCAGAGACATTACTTTGCCAACAAAGGTCCATCTAGTCAACGCTATGGTTTTTCCAGTAGTCATGTACGGGTGTGAGAGTTGGACCATAAAGGAAGCTGAGCACCAAAGAATTGATGCCTTTGAACTAGGGTGTTGGAGAAGACTCCTGAGAGTCCCTTGGACTGCAAGGAGATCCAACCAGTCCATCCTAAAGGAAATAAGTCCTGAATATTTATTGGAAGGACTGATGCTGAAGCTCCAATACTTTGGCCACCTGATGGGAAGAACTGACTCATTTGAAAAGACCCTGATGCTGGGAAAGATTGAAGGCAGGAGGAGAAGGGGATGACAGAGGATGAGATGGTTGGATGACATCACCGACTATATGCACATGAGTTTGAGTAAGCTCCAGGAATTGGTGATGGACAGGGAAGCCTGGCGCGCTGCAATTCATGGGGTTGCCAAGAGTGACTCGACTGAACTGATAAGATTTTAATACTTAAAAGAATAGTGGATGTTGTAGCCACAGTTTAATAATAGACTGTACAACAGGGAGACTAATTACCACTTCATAGAGATTTTGGAGAGAATCCTTAAACATTAAATTTGTCAGGGTGCTTTGGCAACTTCAAACCATTGTACTAAGTGGATAATTTAGACCATTGTACCAAGTGGATGAGTTTTAAAAACTGCCAGTCAGGTATTTGGGTGCTGTCATTCAGTGTGAAGTCAGCTACCACCTTTCGGATATGTGGGCTGTGGTTATGATGGGGGAGGGAATTATCCTGTCTTGAGGAAGAATGTTGTGATTTTTATATGTTTAATGGAAAGATCCATGACCAAGGAAGCATTATTGATTTTAAAGACTGGATTGAGAATATTCTTTTGCAGTAAGACCTAAAGTTAACTTTTTAAATTTTTTCATTCAACAGATTGGTGTTGAACATCTCCTCCATGCCAAAGGTGGTGTTAGCTACTAGGCTTTTCACTGGTAAACAGGAGAGAATTTGTGTTGCTAATAGTCTCATCAATGAGGTGATCATTAAACTATTTATCAAATAAAGTAATTAAAAATGTGATGAGAATTATGAAGGACAAGATGAAAAGTTGAGGGATGTGGGGACTGATGGACACTGTCAGTGATCTGGTCAGGGGATGTCTTTCCGAAGCCAGATGTGTAGAGTGAGATGCAAGGTGGTGGGGAGCAGGGAGGATAGTCAGTTCTGAAGCCCAAGGAGGAAATAAGTGGGTGGTAGAGACAGAGCTTAGAGGATGAGTGGGGAGAGGTGGACGTGTGGTGGGGGAGCTGGGAAGGGGTCAGGCCACACAGGGCCTTGTCGGCCACAGAAAGGTATTTGGCTGACTCAAAGCACTAGGAAGCCCCACCGAAGAATTTTGAATAGGGTGAGTGATATGAGAGCCACCCATTTATCTTTCAAAGAAGTTTAAAAACAAAATGAAACAAAACACTTTTTTGGAGCTGTTTTAGGTTTACAACAAAACTGAGGGGAAGCTGCAGGTATTCCCTTATACTCCCTGAAAGTGAAGGTGAAAGTTGCTCAGTTGTGTCCGACCCTTTGGACCCCATGGACTATACAGTCCATGGAATTCGTCAAGCCAAATACTGGAGTGGGTACCTTTCCTTTCTCCAGCGCATCTTCCCAACCCAGGGATCGAACCCTGGTCTCCCTTCCCCTGCACATGTATCACCTCCCTTATTATCACCACCCCCACCACAAGGGACATTTGTTACCGTCGGTGAGCTGGCATTGATAGAGCATGATCGCCCAGAGTCCGTAGTTTTCCTTGGGGTTGGTGGTGTGCATTCCATAGGTCTGGACAAATGGTAGTGGCATGCACCCAGCATTATGGCGTCAGTACTTTTACTGCCCTAAAAGTCCTCTGTGCTCTGCCTGTGTATCCCTCCCTCCCCACCCAAACTTTGGCAACCCCTGATCTTTTCACTGTCTTCATAGTTTGCCTTTTCCAGAAGGTTACATGGTTGAAATTATACAACATGAAACCTTTTCAGATTGCCTTCTTTCATTTAGTAATGTGCACTTCAAGTTCTCCATGTTTATTTTTAGTGCTGAATAATATTCCAGTGTCTGGATGTACCAGAGTTTGCTTATTCATTCACTTACTAAAGGACATCCTCATTGCATCCATATTTTTACAGTTATGATTGAAGGTTTTGTGTGGATGTAAGTTTTGAACTCCTTTAGATAAGTACCAAGGACTGCATTGCTGGATCATATGATAAGATTATGTTTAGCTTTATAAGAAACCTTCATATTGTCTTCCTAAGTGGCTGTACCATTTTTTATCCCCACCAGCAATGAATGAGAGTTCCTGTTGCCTCCTATTCTCAACAGCATTTGGTGTTATCAGTGTTAGGGATTTTGGCCGTTCTGCCAGGTTTATAGTGGTATCTTGTTTTAATTTGCATTCTCCTGATGACCTGGGATGTGGAGCATCTTTTCATAGGCTTACTTGATATCTGTATATCTTCTTTGGTAAGATGTTTTATTAAGATCTTTTGCCCATATTTTAATTGGGTTCTTGAGTTTTAAAAGTTCTTTGTATATATTGGATAGCAGCCCTTAATCAGGTAGGTATTTTGCAAATATGTTTCTCCCAATTGTGACTTGTGTTCTCCTTCATTTGCATAGTCTTTTGTAGAGCAGAAGTTTTTAATTTTAATGAAGTCTAGCTTATCAGTTACTTCTTTCATGGATTGTGCCTTTGGTAATGTTATCTAAAATGTCATCACCATACCCAAAGTCATCTAGGTTTTCTCGTATATTGCCTTCTGGAAGTTTTATAATTTTTGTGTTTTACATTTGGGTCTGTGATCTATTTTGAGTTAATTTTTGTGAAGAGTGTAAATTCTGGTTCTAGATTCACTTTTTTCCCTGTGGATGTCTAGCTGTTCCAGCATCATTTCTTGAAAAGGCTATCTTTGCTCCATTGTATTGTCTTTGCTCCTTTGTCAGAGATCAGTTGGCTATGTGGGTCTGTATCTGCACTTTCTCTTCTGTAGATTCATTTGTTCTTTCGCCAGTACCACACTATCTTGATAATTGGTGCCTTGTAGTAAGTTTTGCAGTCAGATTATATCAGTCTTCAAACTTTATTTTTTTTTCCATCAATATTGTGTTGGCTGTTCTGGGTCTTCTGACTCTATAAAACTTCAGAATTATTTTGTTGATATCCACAAAATAACTTACTGGCATTACACTGAATCTGTAAATCAAGTTGGGAAGAACTGACATCTTGACAATATTGAATTTTCTTAACTATGAACATGGGATACTTCTCCATTTATTTAGTTCTTTGATTTCATGCCTGTGACTTTTGTAGTTTTCCTTGTATAGGTCTTTACATATTTTGTTAGATTTATATGTAAGTATTTTATTTGGGGGGATGCAAATGTAAACGATTCTGTGTTTTCAGTTTAAAATCCCACTTGTTCTTAGCTCCTAGATAGGAAAGTGATCGACTGTCGTTACTCTGGTATTCTGCAACCTAGCTATGATTGCCTATTAGTTTCAGGAGTTTTATTATTATTTTGGATTTTCTACACAAATGAACATGTCATCTGCAGAGATAATTTTATTTCTTCCTTTTCAGTCTTACATTTCCTTGTCTTATTGTATTAGCTGAATTTCCAGTATGATATGGAAAAGGATTGGTGAGAGGGGGACATCCTTGCTTTGTACCTGGTCTTAGTTGGGGAAACTTTGAGTTTCTCACCATTAAGTATGATGTTAGTTGTTGGATTTTTTGGTAGATATTCCTTATCAGGTTGAGGAAGTTCCCCTCTATTTCTGGTTTACTGAAGCTTTTTGTCTTGAGTGAGTGTTGGAGAGCTGATACTTCTTGTTTTTTTGGTAAAAAGCTCCATTGAGAATGCACATCCATGTGTATTACTCATTTAAAATGTCCAATTCGGTGTTTTTTAGGATATTCATAGAGTTATGCAGCCACCACTACAATTAATTTTAAGACATTTTACCCTAAAAAGACACTCCAAACCCTTTAGCAACCATCCCCACTCTCAGCCTTTTTTCCTCGCAACTCTAGGCAGTCACTGGTCTACTTTCTGTCTGTAGACTGGCTTACTCGGGCCGTTTGCGTACTTCATCTTGGTGGAACCATCCAGTGTATGGGCTTCCGTGTTTGGCTTCTTTCACTAGGCATCATGTTTTCTTTTTTTTTTTTTATAATTTTTATTTTTTAGTTTGTTTTGCTTTACAATGCTGTATTCGTTTTGCTATACATCGACATGAATCAGCCACAAGTGTACATGAACTCCGAATCCCGACCCCCACCTCCCCCCTCCCGCCCCACACCTTCTCTCTGGATTATCCCCGTGCATCAGTCCCAAGCATCCTGCATCCTGCATTGAACCTAGACCAGCAATTCATTTCACTTATGATATCATACATGTTACACTGCCATTCTGCCAAATCATCCCACCCTCTCCCTCTCCCACAGAGTCCAAAAGGCTGTTCTATACATCTGTGTCTCTTTTGCTGTCTTGCATACAGGTTTATCATTACCATCTTTCTAAATTCCATATATATGTGTAAGTATACTGTATTGGTGTTTTTCTTTCTGGGTTACTTCACTCTGTATAATCAGCTCCAGCTTCATCCACCTCATTAGAACTGATTCAAATGTATTCTTTTTAATGGCTGAGTAATACTCCATTGTGTATATGTACCACAGCTTTCTTATCCATTCATCTGCTGATGGACATCTAGGTTGCTTCCATGTCCTGGCTATTATAAACAGTGCTGTGATGAACATTGGGGTACATGTGTCTCTTTCAATTCTGGTTTCCTCGGTGTGTATGCCCAGCAGTGGGATTGCTGGGTCATAATAGGCATAATGTTTTCAAGGCTTACCATATGATAGTGTGTATCATTCATTCCTTTTTATCTGTTGTATGGCTATACCATGTTTCGTTTATCCATTCATCAGTTGATGGACAGTTGGGTTGTTTTACTTTGGTTTTATGAATGGTAATATTTTGAAATTATTTAAGTTTTTGTGTAGACATATGTTTTCATTTCTCTTGGGTGTATAATTAGGAATAGAATTGCTGGGTCATATGGTAATTCTGTGTTTAACCTTTTGAGGACCTGCCAGACTTTTCCGCAGTGACTGCATCCTTTTATTCTCTACCAGCAATGTGTGGGGGTTCCCAGATAGTGCTAGTGGTCAAGATCCTACCTGCCAGTGCAGGAGACGCAAGAGATGTGGGCTTGATTCCTGGGTCAGGAGGGTCCCCTGAAGTAGGAAGTGATAACCTGCTCCAGTATTCTTGCCTGGAAAATCCCGCGGACAGAGGAATTCGGCAGGCTGCAAGCTGTGGGGCCACAGAGTCAGACACGACTGAGCATCTAGACAGCAGTGTGTGAGGGTTCCAGCCCTCCACACCTTTGCTAACGCTCGCCTGTCTCTTGATCACAGCCATCCTAGTGGGTGTGGAGTGATAGTGTCACTCATTTTGTTTTGCATTTTCCCTATGCTTAATGGTGTTAAGCATCTTTTCTTGTGCTTATTGGCCATTTGTATGTCTTCTGTGGATAAATGTCTGTTCAGATCCCACTGTTCAGTTGCTTGCTTGAAAATTATCTTTTGATTATTGAGTTTTAAGAATTTTTCGTGTATTGTGGATATAAGTCCTCTGTCAGATAAATGATTTTTTCCCAGTATGTTGGTTGTCTTCTCTCTCTCTCTCTGTTTTTCTTTGCTGCACTTTGCAGCATAGAGGTCTTAGTTCTCCGACCAGGGAGCAGACTTGTGCCCCTGTATTGGGAGTGCGGAGTCTTAACCACTGGACCCCCAGGGAAGCCCCTCTTTTCGTTTTTCTCCCTTTCATTTTGGCTGTGCGAGGTCTTCGTTGCTGCACGCAGGCTCCCTGCAGTTGTGGGGAGCAGGGGCTGCTCTTTGTTGCAGGGCTTCTCATTGCCGTGGCTTCTCCTGTTGCGGAGCGTGGGCTCTAGGCACATGAGCTTCAGCAGTTGTAGCACGCAGACTCAGTAGTTGGCTTGTGGAATCTTCCAGACCTGGGATGGAACCCATGTCCCCTGCCTTGGCAGCTAGATTCTTCTCCACTGCCCCACCAGGGAAGTCCATCTTGCTACTTTTTTTTTTGATGATGCCTTTGGAGCACAAAAGTTTTTAACTGTGATGAAGTTGGAGAGCTCGCTGTGCCTGCTCTGAGCATCCCGGGGCAGCTGTGGAAGCAGGAGAGCAGCTGTTGAAGGACCGCACGGGGGTCCAGGTGAGAGGGGTGCTGGCTTCAGCTCGGGCATGGCCACAGAGCTGAGAAGGGGCCAGCGGGAGGCAGCTGGGAGACAGGGCTGGTGGAATATGGTGAGGGATTGCTGTCGCGGGGAGGGAGGGAGAGAGATCAGATGGGTGCTAGGATTTCAGCTCAGATAATTTCAAACAGCTACCTGTCGCCTGCTATAGAATTACGGTTGTTCTTAATGGTGCTTGGCAGGTGAGTCCTGTAGTCCCTTCTCACACGCCTGAAGTGGCTTTGGTTGTATGATCACTCATTGTGCCAAGGAGCTGATCCAGGGGCCCTGACCTTCTGTATTATCCTCTCACATCTCCTCAGCCGCCTCCAGCAGACATGCTGTGGATGTTTGAATAGTGTGCCTGCCCTGCAGGTGCAGCTTTGAGGCAAATCCTCTGCCCCCTTCTAACCAGCCTGCAGTCTCCAGGCGCCTTCTGTGTGGAGATGGTGGAGCTCTCAGCGAATAGTGTCAATTCAAGTGAATGAGTTTTTGAAATCTAAATGTCATAATTTGACAGAGCTACTTTGAGGGAAAAGGCTTTAAAGGAGGAAATAATATTCGCTGACATTCAAGAAGTGCTCAGTACTTCTGCCTGCTTCCTTGGAGACCTCATCGGCTAGAGCAGAAATTAAAACACCAGGAAAATTTCAGTTTTTGAGTCTACTGTGTTCTCCGTATTTTTTTTTAATATAGTCATTAAAAATCTTATTCTAGGGAAGTATTTAATGACGTGGCAAATGCTCATGATTTATTAAGCATTTATAACGTAGCATCTCTCTGATGGGCTTATGAGTGGCATTTATTTCATTCTTTGTACTTTCCTATATTTCCACAGTTTTTGAACGTAAGCGTTTAGTTTTTACTTATTTCCTGTTGGGCCGGTGCTGGGTCTTCATTGCGGCGCGGGGGCTTCTCTGATTGTGGCGCGGGCTTAGTTGTCCTGTGGCCTGTGGCATCTTCGCTCCTCAGCCAGGGATCAAACCCATGTCCTCTGCATTGCACGGCGGAATCTTAACCACTGGACTGCCAGAGAAGTCCCGATAGAGAACATTTGTAACTTGTCAAAAAGTAAACTCTTATTTTAAAAGTGCCATGTAAACTGGGGCGCGTCCGCGTGTGTACACGCATGAAGGAAGCACAGCCTTTCCTGCTCCTGTGCTGCCCTGCCCTTGGAGACGGAGAGGAGACTGGAGACGAGGCCAGTATCTCTCTGGTGAAGTGGAGCTGACAGTGGTCAGTGGGGCCTCACCTCCTGAGGGTTGGTGGGGGTTAGTGAGGTCGGGTGCTGAGCTGACAGTGGTCAGTGGGGCCTCACCTCCTGAGGGTTTGGTGGGGTTAGTGAGGTAAGGTGCTGAGCTGACAATGGTCAGCGGGGCCTCGCCTCCTGAGGGTTTGGTGGGGGTTAGTGAGGTCAGGTGCTGAGCAGTCTCCGTTAAGCACTTGCGTTGCCGTCACACTCTCGCTGTTTACACTGTTGTTTTGGCTTTCATGTCCATGTATAGTGCTCTGCGTGCTTTCCCAGGGTGACTGGCCGCGGCTGTTCTCTCTAGAGTTTCCCTGATCGCCACTTCATTTTCACTTGACTTTGGGGTCCTGTGGGTCTTGCCCAACTCTCTGGAGTTCTTACACAAATCGAGGATTGGGGAGCACGTGCATTGCTTAGCCAAGACAGCATTGCCCTTACAGAGTTGTCAGTTTATGAACTACGCTGCTGTATGGACAGGATCAACACTCACTGTCAAAGTTTCTGTTGTAGTAGCCTCTTGCCTGAACGACAACAAAGCTGTTGAATCTGTATGACCCCAGGCACACTTCTGAACCTCCCAGAGTGCTTCTGCTTCTGCTGGAAGAGGGCAGATTGGTGTTCTTAACCATCACTGGTGCTCGTGCTTAGTGGCCTAGTCACTTCCGACTCTGACCCACGGACTGTAGCCCACCAGGCTCCTCTGTCCATGGGGAGTCTCCAGGCGAGAATACTGGAGTGGGTTGCCTTTCACTTCTCCGGGGGATCTTCCCAACCCAGGGATCGAACCCAGGTCTCCTGCATTGCAGGCGGATTCTTTACCATCTGAGCCACCAGGGAAGCTGAAGAATACTGGAATGGGTAGCCAATCCCTTCTCTAGGTAAACTTCCCGACCCAGGAATCGAACCAGTGCCTCCTGCATGGTAGGCAGATTCTTAACCAGCTGAGCTACCAGGGAAGCCCTTCGTCATCACAGAGGTACGTCACTGTTTACTTAACAGGAACAGTGCTTGTAAGTTACCCTGCCTGCTTCACTGTCGTCTTGTCTGTTGCAACTATCAGATGAAATAGGGACTTGAAAATGCCCGACAGATGTAGAGGATTTTTATTCTGGTGTTGAACTAGGGCCATACTGGAGAAAAAATGAGATTTTGCTTCGTTTCCATTCTTGCACTCGTTCCTCCCTTGCCATTTTTCCTTTTTCATAAGTCATTCATTTATTCAATAAATACTTGTTGTCTCTGATGTGCCTGAACATTTTTTAGGTACCAGGGGCTAGAAGGGTGAGTGAGGTGGATGTGTGGGCTCTCCTTTTTGGGGGGGCTTTACACCAGTTGGGGGTCAGGCAGAGAAGGCCATCAACAGGAGAGGAAGAGAGTGTGTGGAGAAAGTGCAGCAGCGGTGGGGTGTGATGGAGAGCCCTTTGGAAAGGGCTCAGGACTGCTCAGCTGGCAAAGAATCTGCCTGCAGTGCCGGAGGTCCCAGTTCGATTCCTGGATCAGGAAGATCCTCTGGAGAAGGGATAGGCTACCCACTCCAGTGTGCTTGGGCTTCTCTTGTGGCTCAGCTGGTAAAGACTCCCTTGCAATGTGGGAGACCTGGGTTCGATTCCTGGGTTGGGAAGATCCCCTGGAGAAGGGAAAGGCAACCCACTCTAGTGTTCTGGCTGGAGAATTCCATGGACTGTGTAGTCCATGGGGTCGCAAAGAGACAGACACAACTGAGCAACTTTCACTTGCAGGACTTGAAGGGCGAAAAGACATAGATTCAGGTTTTGTCCATGTGGCCTTGGACAAGTCCTGTGGTCCTCTGGCCCTTGGTAGCTCATGTAAAAGTTTGTAGGGTAAAGATTTAATGGATGAGTGAGCACTTCATACATTCTAACCTAACACTATGTGATGACTGAGCATCTTTATTGAGGGAAGCTTTTTTAAAAAAACACCTATTTGTGACTGTGCTGGGTCTTGCTGCTGGATGGGCTTTTCTCTAGTTGCGGCAAGCAGGGGCCGCTCTCGCCGTGGCGTGCCGGCTTCTCACCGCCGTGGCTTCTCTGGCTGCCAAGCGCTGGCGACCCCGGGCTCGAGAGCACAGGCTCAGTAGTTGTGGCGGTCAGACTTAGTTGCTCCGTGCCCGGTGCGGTCTTCCCAGATCAGGGATCGAACCCATGTCTCCTGCATTGACAGGCAGATTTCTTATCACTGAGCCCCTGGAGAAGTCCAAGGGAAGCTTTGAATCCACATTTCCGAGAGGTGTGGGCAGCAGGGTGGCACGGGAGGTGCTGTGTGGCTGAGGAGGCTGTGGCATGTCTCCCCCTCAGACGGCATCCTCCGCCTGGGCTGGCCCGCTGCTCTCCCAGTGCAGCGTCTTTACTGTCTTTTACACATCACTGTTACCATCTTTTTGGCGGCATGGCATGTGGGATCTCAGTTTACCGACCAGGGATTGAACCCGTGCCTCCGGCAGTGGAAGCAGAGTCCTAACCACTGGGCTGCCAGGGAATTCCTCTTTTCCATGTTCTGTGGTTCCTGATGGGCTTCAGAGTTTCCAATGTTTTCAGAGAAGCTTTCTCCACACTCTGGTCCATGCTGGCTCTCTCCTTCTTGTTGAGACCCACAGGTTAGCGCCAGTCATATCTGGTTTTGTGTCTTTTCAGGTTCTTTTGCCTCCCTGACTAGATCATAAGCTGCTTGAGATTCAGAGCTATCTTTAATGTTCTTCCCACCGTTTATCATGATATAAATAAATAACGGGGCAGAAATAGTGCAGCGAGTTTTGGATTGTGATTTTGCTTATTTGTGGCTGTGTGGGTCTTTGCCCTTGTGCGCTTCCTCCACTTGCAGTGAGCAGTGACTCCACTCTAAGTGTGGTGCACAGGCCTCTCATCACCGAAGTTTCTCCTGCTGTGGAGCATGGACTCTAGAGGGCAGGCTCAGGAGTTGCGGCTTGAGGGCTCCCAAGTGCAGACTCAGCACTTGGGGTGCGTGGGCACGCACCCCTGAATCTTCCAGAAGGAGGGATCGAACCCGTGTCCCCTGCACTGGCAGCAGACTCTCCCCCAGGGCACCACCAGGGAAGTCCTCGAAGTAGTCCTAATGGCACTTAGTTTACTTTCCCTGTGTAATTAGGCTCTGACTGTAATTTATATCCACCTGAAGCTTCCTTGTTCCCACTGTGAGCTCTGACTTGCCTTTGCATGACTGGACATCGAAAGCGTTGTCATGCCTTGTTCTGCAGCCCCAGGTGTCCCCAGATGCCGGTTAAAATCCCTCGTCCTGCCTGATGATCAGCAGTGGAGACCTTGGCCATGGCGTCTGTGTCGGAGCCTGTTACCTTCAGAGAGTTCTGCCCTCTGTACTACCTGCTCAATGCCATCCCCACAAAGATCCAGAAGGGGTTCCGCTCGCTGGTGGTCTACCTCACGGCGCTCGACACCAACGGGGACTACATCGCCGTGGGCAGCAGCACCGGCATGCTCTACCTGTACTGCCGGCAGCACGACCAGATGAAGAAGTACAGCCTCGAGGTGGGTGCCGCTCGTCTCCCGCTGAGCGTGCGGGGCCCTGGCTGCTGCGCAGCACGCCTGCAAGTCCCAGGATGGGGTTACTTCTGAGTTGCTGAAGTATGGCCTGAGTGTCCTACCCAAAGAGTACCTTACAGCCATCTTTCAGGTGGAGTGCAACTAAAAATGCAGTGTTTTAACTCGTTTTTCTTGCCTCCAAAAATCCAGCATTACTTTAAAAGAGAGCATTATAGTGTTTAACACTTTGAACTTTGAAAATAGGCACAATTTTCTAAGTGTTTTTTTCTTCTTCTTCTTTTAAAATTTTTTGGCCATACCATGTGGCATGCAGGATAGGACTCGGGTCCCCAACAGTGGGAGCGCGGAGTCTTCACCACTGGACCGCCAGAGAAGTCTCTCAAAGTGTTTTCTGAGTGTTTTCTCAAGAGTATGTTCACTGACTGACCCAAATAATCTCTAGGAATGCTGGGAAAGTTATTAAGAAAAATGGATCAGGACCAGTGTTGCCTAGGTGCCGAAACGCGTACATCTTAACTGAGGATGCTTCTGTAGCGCCCTGCTGTTGGGGTCCCGACCGACCTCTCTCTGGGTTGCTGACTCAGGCATCTCCGTGTGTTGTAGAGGTTGGGGCTGCAGCATCACCGCACTCACCTGTCTCGTTAGTATCTGTGATTTGTAAGAACGTGGGTTTTGTGAGAGACTCAAGGGTGACTGAGCTGTGGCTCCTGCCACGTGGGGCTCTGCACTGTGGTTAGTGGACTTTTGCAGACTAAGACAAGGCTTTTGTATTTAAGAGAAGTTATTTACAGATATTTATATTTTAATCAGTATCAACTTATTAAAGTTTAATTTATAAAGTTGGTTTTTCTTAAACCTCTGTACTCAATTAAAATAACACAAATGGTTAGCATCCATATAGTACTTACTATGTGCCAGGCATTATTCTAAACCCTTTACATATATTAACTCATTTTATCCCCACAAAACTCAATGAGGTAGACAAAACAACTCTTTGTTGTTTTGTCATCTCCATTTTATCAAGGAGACAACTGAGGCTCAGAGAGGTTGAGTGACTTGCGAGATAGTCAGAAAGGGTGACACCATGGTCTGAACTTGGGCAGATTGGCTCTGGAGTTTATATTTGTATTTTTTTGTACGAAAATTTAAAGTATTGCTATTTCTTTTCTTGATTAATAGGGCGTGGGTTTGACTGATCTAATTCCCCACACATTTAAGACTGTTACTTAATTAATCTTTTAAAATTGTGGCTATGAATTGTTGTTTTTGTTCAGCTGCTTAGTCGTGTCCAACTGTGACCTCATGGACTGCAGCACGCCAGGCTTCCCTGTCCTCCACTGTCTCCCGGAGCTTGCTCAAACTCATGTCCATCGAGTTGGTGATGCCATCCAACCAGCTCATCCTCTGTCACCCCCTTCTCCTAACCCTCAGTCTTTCCCAGCATCACGGTCTTTTCCATTGAGTCAGTTCTTCGCATCAGGTGGCCAAAGTATTGGAGCTTCAACTTCACCATCAGTCTTTCCACTGAATATTCAGGGTTGATTTCCTTTAGGATTGACTGGTTTGATTTCCTTTTTGTTCAATGGTTTGAGTTGATCTGAAATCTCTCAAAAGTTTAGCACTGAACAAGGAAAACTTAATCACTCCAACAGTGACCACCCCCTGCACAGGATAGACCAAAGAAATCCATGCCTAGACACATCCTAATCAAACATCTAAAAACTCAAGACAGAGAGAAATCTTAAAAGAGAACAGAGGAAATGACACATTTCTTGTAGGGGACAATTACTTGAATGATGGGAAATCTCTCATCAGAAACTGTGGAGGCTAGAAGATGTTGGTACAACATGTATAAAGTGTTGAAAGAAAAGAATTGTCAGCTCAGAATTTTTATCCAGCAAAAATATATATTAGGAAAGAAAGTGAAATAAAAATGTTCTCGGATGAAGGAAAACTAAGGGGATTCATTGTCAGCATACCGGCTCTAAATAATTGCTTCAGGAAGTTCTTTAGACAAATGGTAACTGATAGCAGAAGGAAACTTGGAACATTGGTAAAGAAGGAAGAATAATAGTAAATACACTAGGCTGTTTTCCTCCTCTTGAGTTTTTTAACAATTAGATCATTGTCTGATTGAGTTTTCAGTTTATACACATGGAGTAATATATAAAAGAGTTATAATGTAAGGGGGGAGAGTAAGGGACCTATAGTAGTAGGTAGGGTCTCTTCATCCTACTGGAAGAGGTTAAATGCCGAGTCTAAATAGATTTTGAAAAGTTGTGTGTGTGTATATGTATGCGCATGTGTGTATTTGTATATCTCCCACATTTGATATGGTAATCCTTAGAGCAGCCACTTAAAATCCCTGTACAGCATGGTATAGTAAAAAATTACTATAGACATACCAAAATAGAATGTTAAATATATTAAGACAGTTCTCAGGAAAACAAGAAAGGTTAAACAGAAGAAGGAAAAATAGGAGTAACAAAAAACAAATAAAATCATAGACTTAAATCAAAACATGCCAGTAATTATATTAAATGAAAATGATCCATACACATCAATTTAAAAAAATTATTGGGATGGAAAAAAAAAACTCATAAACAACTATTGTTGTTTATAAGAAACTCATTCAAATAGAATCACATGTCAATAGATAAAAAGTAAAAGGATGAAGAAATGTACCATGTAAATGCTTATCAAAAGAACATTGAGGGCTTCCCTGCTGGCTCAGTGGTAAAGAATCCACCTGCCAATGCAGGAGACACAGATTCAACCCTGGCCCGGGAAGACTGCACATACCGCAGAGCAACTAAGCCTGTGCGACAGCTCCCGAGCCTGTGCCCTAGAGCCCTCAGTGCCACCGCAGCTCTCGAAGCCCCATGCCCTAGAGCCCATGCTCCGCAACAAGAGGACCACTGTAATCAAAAGCCCTTGCTCTGCAACCGCAGAGTGGCCCCCACTCGCTGAGACTGGAGAAAAGCCCACGCAGCAACAAAGACCCAGCACAGCCAAACATGAGCAAATGAAAGCATTGAAAAAAGAACACTGAGTGGCTGTGTTAATGTCAGAGTAGTCCTCTGAGCAAGGAGATAACCAGAGAGACAGCATTTAATGACAGAAGTGGCAGTTCAGTAAGAAGGCGCAGTGGCCCTACCATGGTCCACAGTGTATGTATCATGCTCCTTGACAACAGGGCTTCACGACAAATGAAGCAATAGCTGACGCAGCTGAAAGAAGTAGGAAAGTCTGCAATTCTAGCTGGAGGTGTCAGCACCCCACTGTCAGTCCTAGTAGTAGACAGAAACTCAGCGGGCGTGTAGCAGACCCGAGCAGGCCCGTCCACCTTTGTGATCTAAGTGACGTTTACAGAGCACTCCACCCAGCAGCAGCTCAGAGCACATTCCTTACAAGCGAACATGGAACTGTCACCAGGACAGACTCTATTCTTGGTCGTAAAACACTCCTCAATAAATTTAAATTGGAGCAAACTTTACATGAAAACCACAGACCTTCAATTTGTAAAATAACACTGTATCCATGAAGCACAATAAAACGAGGCATGCCTATAACTATTTTGAAAATTTCTGCCTCCGAACTGAAAAAAAACTTAAGGAAGCAAGAGTTTAGTATCCCCAGAGTGAAAGTACAAATTGCATCTGATGCCAGTTTCCTAGTTTTACTGGAACTAGTTTTCTGTTTATCAGATGAGCCCCATGAACTCTGAAGGGGTGTGCCGTGTGAGGACAGCCTCTGCAGGGACGAGCAGAACTGGGGGACTCTGGTGCAGATGCCCTGACCCCTGGGAAGTTCTATGCATAGGGCCATAAGAAAGCATATTTTACTGGGCCCAAATCCACATTTATCGAAAGTGTTTTTGAATACCCTTTGGGCATAGAATATAAGCATATTGTGGGGAATCACAAAGAAAGTAGAAAATAAAACTTCTGTTTTGGAGAGAACAGAGCCTTTGGATTTAGAATATTAGGGTTTGAAAACAAAGTTAAATATCTGTATGGAAAACACATAGGAAAGGATCTGGAGGAATACCTCCAAGCTATTCATTATGACGATAGAGGGGACTGAGAATGGCGGCAGGAAGGAGAAGGGAAGTATCTTTCTTTTTTTTTACTTTATTATTTCTTATTTTAAATGTTGTGGACTTATTAGCATTTGGACAGTAAGTATATATTCATCTGTTACTTGTGGAAACACAACAACAAAGATTTGTTTTGAGCTTTGACTGTCAGTCATTAGCTGCGTGAGCTGAGGATGAATTAAATACTTATGTCATTGTTCCTGTAATTTTCGGTTTCAGAGCTGGGAGTCTTAGAGTCATTTGGTACAATCACTGTATTTTACAGATAAAGAAACAGTGATTCCTGCCCCAAGCCACATAGCTGGTTGCCTAACCATTTTGCTGTCTTTCTACGTGAGAAGGCAGGGCTTCCACAAAAGTCTGGATTTAGAGAACAATGGAAACAGATCAATTAAGAGTTTCTTTGGAATTTCCTAGTGACAATTGGGAGGTGCATCAGCTAGGTTTTTTTTTGTTTTTGTTTTTTAAAATTTTGGCCACTCTGAGGCATATGGGATCTTAGTTTCCCAACCAGGGTTCAACCCATGCCCCGCTGCAATGGAAGTGCACAGCCTGACCACTGGACCATGAGGGAAGCCCCTCAACCAGTTTGGTGTAGGGAATGTCTGAGATGTCATGGGAAGGTAAACACAAACTCGTTTCGCTGTTGTCGTTCAGTTGCCCAGTTGTGTTTGACTCTTTGTGACCCCATAGACTGCAGCACGTCAGACCTCTGTATGCCCCACCATCTCCAGAAGTCTGCCCAAGTTCATGTCCATCGCATCAATGATGCCATCTAGCCTTCTCATCCTCTGACGCCCTCTTCTCCTTCTGCCCTCAATCTTTCCCAGCATCAGGGAGTTTTCCAATGAATCAGCTGATCGTATCAGATGACCAAATTACTGGAGTTTCAACTTCAGCATCAGTCCTTCCATTGAGTATTCAGGGTTGACTTCCCTTAAGATTGACTGGTTTGATCTCCTTGCAGTCCCCGGGACTCTCAGGAGTCTTCTCCAGCACCACAGTTCAAAGGCATCAATTCTGGGGCACTCTGCCTTCTTTACGGTCCAGCTCTCACAACTGTGTGTGACCACTGGGAAGACCACAGCCTTGACTGTAGGGCCTTTGTCGGCAGGGTAACGTCTCTGCTTTTCAGCACGCTGTCTAGGTTTGTCATCGCTTTCCTGCCAAGAAGCAAACATCTTCTGATTTCATGGCTGCAGTCACCATGCAAAGTGATTTTAAAGCCCAAGAGGAGGAAGTCTGTCACTGCTTTCACCTTTTCTCCTTCTGCTTGCCATGAAGTGATGGGGCCGGATGCCATGATCTTAGTTTTTTAATACTTAGTTTTAAGCTGGCTCATTCACTCTCCTCCTGCACCCTCTTCAAGAAGCTCCTTAGTTCCTCTTCGCTTTCTGCCTCACTGATAGAGAAAATGGCAAACCACCCCAGTGTACTTGCCGTGAGAACTTCACAGGTGTATAAAAGGACAAAAATTAGCTTACCCTCTAATAAATCCATGTGTGGCATGCATGGGTGAAAGATTATGTTTTTAAGTGAAGTTATTTTCCAAAAGAAGAAAGCAGATCTTTTATGATAAGTCTGAGGTATTTTCAAGAATAATGCTTTTAGAAACCGTTTTTCTTACACAAGTTAGTGGGAGAGGGCAGATGGAGACACAGGAAATGCTTCCTTGCTAAGTGCAAAAGCATGGGAAATGCTGTGAGGAGCTAATTAATAAGTACAGAAGTGTTATAAACCTGTTGTTAAATATATGGGTGTGACACACATAAGAAGAGACCAGAAAGTCAGAAAGATAAGCTGACCTGTGTTTCTGGTTTTTTGCTTTGAAATTAAATGTGTGATCTCTCCTTAGCACCTAGCACGTTGTTGAAATTTCATAGATTTGCCTTCAAAACTGTCTTTGTGTTAAGCCTAACTGTGCGAGTTCTCATTTCTGCAACTTTTACATACTGATCTCCTGGTGGATTTATTCAGTAAGTATTTATTGAGTATTTACTGTGTGCCAGGCCCATTTTAGGACTTGGAAATGCAGTGGGGAGCACACCAGCTCTAACACGGAGAGCAAAAGATGAGTGCAAGAAGGCCACTTGGTGGGGTGGGGAGCAGTGCTAGGGGAGGGGGGAGTGGGGAGTTGCCAGCAGGAGTGGCTGCTGACCGAGCAGGTGACAGGTGAACACAGACCTCAGAGTGAACCGCTCACCAGGAGGAGCTTCCCGCTGGAGGGTCCCAGGGGAAGGGAGCGGAGCCCTGGGCGTGTGAGGGAACGTTGTGACCGGCTCATTGACTGATGCCTGTGGTATTTTTTAAAGTGATGCAGAAATGAGAGCTTTTGAATCACCACGTCAGCCAGAGGCATGTGTATCTAATGCCTCCCGTGTCCTGATGGAAGTAATAACTCTACAGTTGTTGCTGAGTAACAAGACTTATAAAGGTTTGGTGATTAAGACAATGTGGTGTTACTACAAAAGTAGATAAAGAAGTCATTGGAACACACTAGAGAGGCCAGAAAGTCCGCGTGTATATGAACACAAAGTGATAGTACAAAGGTTTTCTGGTAAATGATGTATAGGGGTGGGAGTGGAGCTTGACCCCTCTCCTTTGTGTGGTCATTTTGTCTTAGCACTTCAAAGGTACTAGATCATTTTCTTTTGACTGCTGAGACTTCTGCTGGAGGTCTAATTGGTTTTCTGTAGGTAATCTGCCTTTTCTCTGTCTAAGATCATCCCTAATGTCTCAGGCCCCTGCAACTTCCTTCAAGCCTAGTAGACCTTTCCTACTCCAATTTGCCTCAAGGAAATTGTTCCAGAAGAAGATGCCTTGGTTTAACTTTTTGATTATTAAAAAGTTATATAAATATTGAAACTTTGGTTTCAGTTAAACTGGGGTTTATTGAACTGTGGTTCTTTGCTAGTAAAGAAGAATAGTGAAACATTTCTTATGAATTCAATGCGCTTATATCTTATTTGAGTCTTCTTAAACATTTCTAAGTAGTTCAGATCTGTTGGTTACTTGATGTGCTAGCAGTTTCTACTGAAGGTTCAGCTTTGATACACCAAAAGCAGCTCATAAAGAAAGCCTTGTCAGACTTCACAGCTTCCTTGAGCTTGCTCACAAAGAACACTTTTTCCCTGATGTTTTTTGTTTTGTGTATAGGGGGAAAGTGCCTGCCAAGGAGCCTAAGAAACTTGGCTAAGACCTATTGGTGAAGTGATTGTCCAGAAAACCACTGCTGGCTTCTTGCAAATCAGAGGTTTTTCTCTTAAGCTAATTACTATATTTCTGTTTGAGGAAGTTAAGTTGCCACATAGAGGCAACAAGAAGTGTCCCCACTTCCCTCCCTGGAAGCTGGAAAGGAGGGAACTAGAAGAGTTAAACACATAATAGATAAGCTCTTGGGAGGACAGAATCTCCTTAAAGAGACAGAAGAGTGGCCCCCAGGCCAGAATAGGACAGAACCGTCCTCATGTCAAAAGGAAGAGAATATGACAGAGGAGAGGCTGGCGGGCTGCTGGGTAACTTTGGGAAACTAAACGTTGGGCTGACCCGGGCTTTGCGGGAGGTGGGGGTAACGATGCCCTGAGGGCTCTGATGCCCTTGGTGTGGCTGGCGCTGAAGCTTCTGAGGTTTCCTCAGAAGTTGCCCCATTCTTGCTGAGCAGCTTTTGAACTAGAACTTGCTGCCCACCTACCTCGGCCAGTGGGGGCAGAGTGCCGGTTGTCCCTACGTGAGCCTTCTGGTTTTTGCGAGCATCCGTTCACTGTGAAAGAAGCATACACTGGCTTTGGGGTTCAGCTCTGTGTGAGCTGGATGATCACGAAACAACCCTCCTGGGCTGATGAGCAGCGGGACACGGAACAAACTGAATACCCAGAGCAGAAAGCTTGAGGGCAGATCCTTCAGGTGCCCATTCACCAGTGTGGATCTGTGTCTTAGGAACTTCTGTACACTTCTGTGTGTAAACACAGAAGCATGAAAGCTCTGAATAAGAGCATAGGAGTGATGGATCCCAGTTCCACAGCAGTGTCTGATGCAGCAAGGCAGTCAGGCTGGGGGGGGGGGGGATGCGGGGCATAGAGGGCTTCAAAGGTGCTCTTGGTGTCCCTTTTCCCAGGATGAGTGGGGTCTCCACAGGTGCTCACTTTGTGATGGCTCTTCTAGCTGTTTATGTGATCACGTGTGTCAGTTCAGTGCAGTCACTGAGTCGCATCCAACTCCCTGCAATCCCATGGACTGCAGCATGCCAGGCCTCCCTATCCATCACCAGCTCCTAGAGCTTGCTTAAACTCATGTCCATCGAGTCAGTGATGCCATCCAGGCATCTCATCCTCTGTCATCCCCTTCTCCTCCTGCCTTCAGTCTTTCCCAGCATCAGGGAAATGAGTCAGTTCTTCACATCAAGTGGCCAAGGTATTGGAGCTTCAGCTTCAGCATCAGTCCTTCCAATGAATATTCAGGACTGATTTCCTTTAGGATTGACTGGTTTGATCTCCTTGCAGTCCAAGGGACTCTCAAGAGTCTTCTCTAGCACCTCAATTCAAAAGCATCAATTCTTTGGTGCTCAGCTTTGTTTATAGTCCAGCTCTCACATCCATACATGACTACTGGAAAAACCATAGCTTTGACTAGATGGACCTTTATTGCAAAGTAATGTCTCTGCTTTTTAATATGCTGTCTAGGTAGGTCATAGCTTTTCTTCCAAGGAAAAAGTGTTTTAATTTCATGGCTGCAGTCATCTGTTTCCATTGCTTCCCTACCTATTTGCCATGAAGTGATGGGACCACTAGAGAAGGGAATGGCAAACCACTTCAGTACTCTTGCCTTAAGAACCCCATGAACAGTACGAAAAGGCAAAATGATAGGACACTGAAAGATGAACTCTCCAGGTCGGTAGGTGCCCAGTATGCTACTGGAGATTAGTGGAGAACTAACTCCAGAAAGAATGAAGAGACAGAGCCAAAGCAAAAACAACACCTAGTTGTGGCTGTGATTGGTGATGGGAGTAAAGTCCGATGCTGTAAGAGCAATATTGCATAGGAACCTGGAATGTTAGGTCCATGAATCAAGGCAATTTGGAAGTAGTCAAACAGGAGATAGCAGGAGTGAACATCGACATTTTGGGAATCAGCAAACTAAAATGGACTGGAATTCATGAATTTAACTCAGATGACCATTACATCTACTATTGTGGGCAAGAATCCCTTAGAAGAAATGGAGCAGCCATCATAGTCAAATGCAGTACTTGGATGTGATCTCAAAAATGACAATGATCTCTGTTCATTTCCAAGGCAAACCATTCAGTATCATGGTAATCCAAATCTATGCCCCAATCAGTAATGCTGAAAAAGTTGAACAGTTCTTTGAAGACCTACAAGGCTTTCTAGAACTATACCCCAAAAAGATGTCCTTTTCATTATAGGGGACTGGAATGCAAAAGTAGGAAGTCAAGAAATACCTGGACTAACAGGCAAAATTGGCCTTGGAATATAGAATGAAGCAGGGCAAAGGCTCATAGAGTTTTGTCAAGAGAATGCACTAGTCAAAACAAACACCCTCTTCCAACAACACAAGAGAAGACTCTACACATGGACATCACCAGATGGTCAACACCTAAATCAAATTGATTATGTTCTTTGCAGTTGAAGGTGGAGAAGCTCTATACAGTAGCAAAAACAAGACCAGGAGCTGACTGTGGCTCAGATCATGAACTCCTTGTTGCCAAATTCAGACTTAAATTGAAGAAAGTAGGGAAAACCACTAGAACATTCAGGTATGACTTAAATCAAATCCCTGACAATTTTACAGTGGAAGTGAGAAATAGATTCAAGGGATTAGGTCTGATAGACAGAGTGCCTGAAGAACTATGGACGGAGGTTCATGACATTGTTCAGGAGGCAGGAATCAAGAACATCCCCAATTAAAAAAAATGCAAAAAGGCAAAATGGTTGTCTGAGGAGGCCTTACAAATAGCTATGAAAAGAAGAGAAGTGAAAGGCAAGGGAGGAAAAAAAAATATATACCCATTTCAATGCAGAGTTCCAAAGAATAGAAAAGAGAGATATGAAAGCCTTCCTCAGTGATCAATGCAAAGAAATAGAGGAAAAGAACAGAATGGGAAAGACTAGAGATCTCTTCAAGAAAATTAGAGATACCAAAGGAACATTTCATGCAAAAATGGGCACAAGAAGGGACAGAAATGGTCTGGACCTAACAGAAGCAGAAAATATTAAGAGGTGGCAAGAATACACAGAAGAACTATATAAAAAAGATCTTCACGACCCAGATAATCACAATGATATGATCACTCACCTAGAGCCAGACATCCTGGAATTCGAAGTCAAGTGGGCCTTAGGAAGCATCACTATAAACAAAGCTAGTGAAAGTGATGGAATTCCAGTTGAGCTATTTCAAATCCTAAAAGATGATGCTGTGAAAGTGTTGCACTCAATATGCTAGCAAATTTGGAAAACTCAGCAGTGGCCACAGGACTGGAAAAGGTCAGTTTTCATTCCAATCCCAAAGAAAGGCAATGCCAAAGAATACTCAAACTACCTCACAATTGCACTCATCTCACACACTTGCAAAGTAATGCTCAAAATTCTCCAAGTCAAGCTTCAACAGTACGTGAACCATGAACTTCCAGATGTTCAAGCTGGATTTAAAAAAGGCCAAAGAACCAGAGATCAATTGCCAGCATCTGCTGGATCATCAAAAAACCAGGAGAGTCCCAGAGAAACATCTACTTCTGCTTTATTGACTATGCCAAAGCCTTTGACTGTGTGGATCACAATAAACTGTGGAAAATTCTTAAAGAGTTGGGAATACCAGACCACCTGACCTGCCTCTTGAGAAATCTGTATGCAGATCAGGAAGCAACAGTTAGAACCGGACATGAAACAACAGACTGGTTCCAAATCGGGAAAGGAGTATGTCAAGGCTGTATATTGTCACCCTGCTTATTTAACTTATATGCAGAGTACATCATGAGAAACATTGGGCTGGATGAAGCACAAGTTGGAATCAAGATTGCCGGGAGAAATATCAATAACCTCAGATATGCAGATGACACCACCCTTACGGCAGAAAGTGAACAAGAACTAAAGAGCCTATTGAAAGTGAAAGAGGAGAGTGAACAAGTTGACTTAAAACTCAACATTCAGAAAACTAAGAGAATGGCATCCAGTCCCATCACTTTATGGCAAATAGATGGGCAAACAGTGGAAACAGTGGCAGACTTTATTTTGGGGGGGCTCCAAAATCACTACAGATGGTGACTACAGCCATGAAATTAAAAGATGCCTGCTCCTTGGAAGAAAAGTTATGACCAACTTAGCATATTAAAAAGCAGAGACATTACTTTGCCAACAAATGTCCATCTAGTCAAGGCTGTGGCTTTTCCAGTAGTCATGTATGGATGTGAGAGTTGAACTATGAAGAAAGCTGAGTGCCGAAGAATTGATGCTTTTGAACTGTGGTGTTGGAGAAGACTTGAGAGTCCCTTGGATTGCAAGTAGATTCAACTAAAGATGGGCAAACAGTGGAAACAGTGGCAGACTTTATTTTGGGGGGGCTCCAAAATCACTACAGATGGTGACTACAGCCATGAAATTAAAAGATGCCTGCTCCTTGGAAGAAAAGTTATGACCAACTTAGCATATTAAAAAGCAGAGACATTACTTTGCCAACAAATGTCCATCTAGTCAAGGCTGTGGCTTTTCCAGTAGTCATGTATGGATGTGAGAGTTGAACTATGAAGAAAGCTGAGTGCCGAAGAATTGATGCTTTTGAACTGTGGTGTTGGAGAAGACTTGAGAGTCCCTTGGATTGCAAGTAGATTCAACTAGCCCATTCTTAAGGAAACCAGTTCTGAATATTCATTGAAAGGATTGATGCTGAAGCTAAAACTCCAATATCTTGGTTGCCTGATGTGAAGAACTGACTGATTGGGAAAGACCCTGATGCTGGGAAAGATTTAAGGCAGGAGAAGGGAATGACAGAGGATGAGATGGCTGGATGACATCACTGACTCAGTGGACATCAGTCTGAGTGAACTCCGGGAGTTGGTGATGGACAGGGAAGCCTGGTGTGCTGCAATTCATGGGGTCACAAAGAGTCGAACACGACTGGGCGACAATTGAACTGAACTGCACTGATGGGATCAAATGCCATGATCTTAGTTTTCTGAATGTTGAGTTTTAAGCCAGCTTTTTTATTCTCCTTTTTCACTTTCATCAAGAGGCTCTTTAGTTCCTCTTTGCTTTCTGCCATAAGGGTGCTGTCATGTATATTGTCTTGTATTTATGATTGTATTTCACTGTTTTAGAAAATGAAAAATAACCATGCCACGAGATACTTGATGTGCAGCTGACTGCACCCTGAAGGCAGCAGCCCTGCTGGCCCAGCCCTCTCTTGAGCATGTCGGAGCTCACCGTGTCCTTCCTGGACCGTGAGACCCCCTGAAAGCAGCACCTTTGTGTCCCCACAGCAAGCACAGGGAAGCGTCAGTAAACACTTAATTGCTTAACCCTAGTTCATCTCATTTTAAACTAATAATTCTTTTCTATAGGCTACTTGATATTATTAAGGTCTATCTCATTTGTAGATTTGTATGGAACAGTACTAGACTGGTATCTTAATGTTCTTAATGTGGTAAAAATCCGATTATTAAATAATGTGTTAAATGAAGGATTGATTTTATGAAGTAGATGTATTGCTAAAAATTATGATATTAACAGTGGATTTGAGCCTTGAGTGTTTGGGTATCTTATAAGAGGTTTTGTATATCATGAAAAATAATCTTTAAGTATATTATCTCTCTAAATAAAGTAGAATGTTGGCAGTGTCTTTGTTTTTTAAAGACGGACTCACAACAAATACTTTTTTAAGATTGTTTTTGTTTTAATTTATCCTCTTAGCTGTGCTGGGGTCGTCATTGCTCTGTTCAGGCTTTCCCTGGTTGCGGTAAGCCAGAGCTGCTGGTTGTTGCGGGTGTGGGCTTCTCACTGTGGTGGCTTCTCTGGTTGCGGAGCTCAGGCTTCGTAGTTGTGGCCTGCGGGCTCAGCAGGCGTGACTCACAGACTGTAGAGCTCAGGCTTTGTAGTTGCGGCCTGCGGGCTCAGCAGGCATGGCTCGCAGGCTCCAGAGCTCAGGCGCAGTAGTTGTGGCGCACGGGCTTAGTTGCTCTGTGGCATGTGGAATTTTCCCAGACCGGAGATCCCACTTTGTGTCCCCCGCCTTGGCAAGCAGATTCCTACCCTCTGCACCATCAGGGAAGTCTGTTAACGTCTTTGAACTCTGTGTGTCACTTGGTGGTCATCTGCCTTCTTTCCCGCCATAGGGATGGATGGCGTATCGAGACCACTGAAGCCACCGCTCTGCTCATTCCAGGGCTCACCTCCTCCTGGCTGCTCCCAGGCTCTTCCTCCTTCAGGGTCACAGCCTGCATTGTGATCTGACAGTTCTTCCTGCCTTCTCCAGCTGCATCCCTTTTTCCCTCAGAGATTTTTTTTCCGCAATAAGTGCCTTCAATGTCTGATTCCATCATCAGGGCCTGCTCTCTGCCCACACAGACTAATGCAATGGTATCGTTCCGTCTCCCAAGACTTCTGCAGCCAATTTGTTCTGTCAGATACTGTGAGAAGAGTGTTGAAATCTGCAAAATTACCTGCTCTCTGCCCACACAGACTAATGCAATGGTATCGTTCCATCTCCCAAGACTTCTGCAGCCAGTTTGTTCTGTCAGATACTGTGAGAAGAGTGTTGAAATCTCCAAAATTACAGTGCGCATGGTTTATCTTTCTCCACTCTTTGTTTCAACTTGTCTGTGCCTTTAAATCTAAAGTGCATTTCATATGATAGCATAAATTGGGGTCTTTTAATCCAGTTTAACAGTCGCTACCTTCTAATTGGCATATTTAGGCCACTTGTATGTAATGTGCTTACAGCGGTGCTTTAAGGCAGGGCTTCTCAGCCTGACGTCATGACGCTTTGGCCTGGGGTGTTGTCCTGTGTGTTGTAGATGTTTAGCAACATCCCTGTCGTTAAACCACATTTTGCCATGATATCCTTTTTAAAAATCTTGCTGTATTTGAGTGGTATTTTAGTTGAGATTTTTTTTGTGTCTATATTCACGGAAGGATATTGGCCTGTAGCTTTCTTATGATGTCTTTATCTGGCCTTTCTCATTATGCATCTGACTATTTGGTATTTTCAGTCTACATTTAACTACTCAAGTTGGGCGTTATTGTTGTTATATTTTATAATCACTGTTTAAATTTCCTCACAGTTTCACCAGCGTCTTCACTTGCCAGCCTTGTTACATTTCACTCTCCTTCGCAACCGTTTACCTTCTTGCTGGAGGGTGTCCTGTGGTAGTCCTTGGGCTGCAGTCTTTAGGTGGTACTTCAAAGTACAGAACAGTATGAAAAGGCAAAATGATAGGATACCAAAAGAGAAACTCCCCAGGTCATTAGGTGCCCAGTATGCTACTGGAGATCAGTGGGGAAATAACTCCNGACTCAATGGACGTGAGTCTGAGTGAACTCCGGGAGTTAGTGATGGACAGGGAGGCCTGGCATGCTGCAATTCATGGGGCTGCAAAGAGTCGGACACGACTGAGGAACTGAACTGAACTGAACTCAAAGTACAGAATCGAGTACTCTTGACACTCTGTTTGTCTGACTGTCTGCCTTTGTTTGTTTGTTGCCATGCTGCATGGTTTGCAAGGATCTTAGTTCTTTGACCAGGAATTGAACCCAGGCCACTGTAAAAGTGCTGAGTCCTGACCACTGGACTGCCAGAGAATTCCTGTGTCTCCGTCTTTGAGTTGTTTAGAAAGACACACTGTTCAAGGCTATCAGTCCTGTCTCTTGGCACTTTGAGGATGATACTCGATGGTCTCCAGGACTCCTTTGCTGAGACATCTTTTATTAATAATTATTCATATTTAGTTGCTTGCCTCTTTTCTCTGACATATGACTATTTCCTCGTTGCTTTTGAGGTTTTATTGTTTGAAAGATCTGTGTGTGTGCATTTCTTTTCATGAATTTTGTTCAAGGCTTGTGCTCCTGAGGATACAGGCCTTTCCCTAGTTTTGGATAGCTTTTAGCCTTATCTCTGAAGACACTGCCCTCTCTTATCCTATTTTCTTTTCTTCTGGAATCCCAAGTAGATGTAGGTTGGACTTTTGTATTCTGTCCTCTGTGAATCTCACCTTCTCTTTCTTAATTTATATCTTCACTGCACAGATCTGTCATATAATTCAGTGATTTTTCTTTCAGCTGTGACTAATCTGCTTTTTAATCTGCCACTGAGATTTTAAATTCTTTTGATTCTTTTTCATATATATTTAATTATTTCTGATAGTGGTTTGCTCTTATGTTTCAATTTCCTTTATAGTCCTTGAAAATTTTAAAGCCTTTTTTGTTACTGAAGTATAGTTGATTTATCATGTTTTGTGTGTGTAGCAAAGTGATTCAGTTACATACTCTTTTTCAGATTCTTTTTCACTGTAGGTTATTACAAGATATTAAATATATTCCCTGTGCTATATAGTCGGAGAAGGCAATGGCACCCCACTCCAGGACTCTTGCCTGGAAAATCCCAGGGACGGAGGAGCCTGGTAGGCTGCAGTCCATGGGGTCACGAAGAGTCAGACACGACTGAGCGACTTCACTTTCACTTTTCACTTTTCATGCATTGGAGAAGGAAATGGCAACCCACTCCACAGTGTTCTTGCCTGGAGAATCCCAGGGACGGGGGAGCCTGGTGGGCTGCTGTCTGTGGGGTCGCACAGAGTCGGACACGACTGAAGCGACTCAGCTGCAGCAGCAGTGCTATACAGTAGGTCTTTATTTTTTATTTTATATGTAGTAGCGTATATCTGCTAATTCCAAATTTCCAATTTATCCTTCCCCCTTAAGCATATTTCCATTACTGTTCTGGTTCTTCTTAGTCTACATGAAATTGCTTGAGTTGGGGTGAGGGGGTTGTCCAGTTCTTTTAGTGTTTTTTCAGTTGAGTCCTCTTCATGGGCCTGTTTCCCTGTGGTCATCTCTAACTGTGAGCTATGTGGCTGATCTTGACACATGTGAATCCTGAGGGGCCTGGGCCAAGACTGAGTCCCCAGAGGTGGGGTTTATGGTCACTCTGCCAGGCCCCTTGAAGTGTTACAGACAAAGAAGCATGTCAGATAAGCTGCCTGCATGGAGCTGCTTTTGAGTGGGGAGGGAGAGTAACTTCAAACCCTGGTGCTGGATGGGGCAGGTTTGTGAATACAGATCCTTAGGAACTGTTGTCTTTATTTACTCCAGTCAGTGCCTGAGATACAAGACTGAGTTCCTTGTCAGCCCCGTTTGCCAGCAAATTGATTTTTCCCGAGTTTACACTTTCACTGAGCGTTAGGTCTTCACGGGTTCTGGCTTTATGGGGAGGTCAGGTCCAGCTCCCCACCTCATCTGGCCCAAAGCCTTGTCCTCACTCCCTCTGCTCACCTGAGAAAATCCTGGGTCTGGGTGTTGGTCAGTCACTGGACAGCCTGTGGCTTCAGGGCTGGCTTCCTCTAGTTTGACAGGACTCTTGGATTTCGGCTCTTGTAGATTTTCTTTACTTCATAGAGGTCAGCTGAGCGTTTAATAAGTGCTTTATGTATCTTATTCAACATTTCTAGGTGTTTGGAGGGCAGTATTTTTCAGAACCGCTAGAGTGTTATCCTGTCAGAAGTTTGAAACTTCGTATTTTGTTTCTATCTGAAGTATAGTTGGGTATGATAGTCTGATTCTTTGGATGTTTTGGTTCTTACGTCAAGAATGATGATATTTATTAGTAATCATATTAGAGAATGTTAAGTCAAGCTTAGTACATTGGTTTATTAAAAGCATGTTTACAGGCATTGCAGTTTCCAGCCCATCTGTGTGATGATTTTTATTTTGAAGCCATTCATTCAGAAAAATTACACAGCTGATTTGATTTTGTGCTATGACATGGCAAGATCTGTAATAAGCAATTTTGATTCCTGATGGAGTAGCAGTTTTTGTAATTATAAATTCCCAGGAAAAATATTCTTTTTTATTTTGGCCATACCATGCAGCGTGCAAGATCTTAGTTCCCCAAACAAGGATCAGACCTACACGCCTTGCAGTAGAACTGCAGAGTCTTAACCACCAGACCCCCAGGGAGGCCCCGCTGGCCCGTCAGACCATACACACCTAAGGCGTGTTGTGTGCCTTTCTCGCCTGCGAGCGGAGGTGGGGCTGTCCCTCACAGTCCCTGCCCTCCCCTCACCGTCCTGCTTCTCCTTGGCCGACCCTGCCTCCCATGTCCACTGCCGTAGGTCTGCTGGAGCCTCGAGGCAGAGCAGGGCCTGGCTCTGCAGTCACACTTGGGCAGAGTCCTGACTCAGTTCCCCCGGGCTATGTGACCTGAGACCAGTCTCACAGCCCTGGCATCACGAGGCTCGCTCCAGCTCCTACGCCCTCAGTGGTCTGAGGACCCCAGGAGGTAGCGCCTGCGCAGCAGCGGCCAGGCGGCCTGGCGCGGGACGCGTGCTGCTGAGAGGCCCGTGCCCTGTGCCTCGCTGCTGCGGCATCCTCACTGGGCCTCCCACGCATCTTTCCTCCCCCGGGCTCTCTGCCCTGGCGCCTGTGGAGGGGGCCACTTCTCTTGACTGGGTGCCAACTCACTCCGCCTGATTTAATGCAGAAAGCTCGCAGCTGGTCCTCCTGTCTGGGCCCATGCCCTCCTCCTCCCAGCCTGTTCCAGAGGGCATCCCAGTAAGACTTCAGACTGGCACACCTGCAAGACCAGGCATCTTCAAGGCTCCGCTTTTCCTCCCTGTCACTTAAGATCTGGCTCCCTTACCCTGTGTCATGCTCTGGCACCAGGCACATTTGTAGCCTGAGCAGGGCCTGAAAGAGCGCCCGCGTGGCCGCCCGCTCGCTGGGGCGGCTCTCTGTGTGCACGCCTTGCTGCTGTGGCTCCACTTTGAGAGGCCGGGCCCTCGCCCTGCTGTGTGTTGACCCGGCAGCTGGCTCAGGATCCTGAACGCGCGGGGTGTGCTCAGGTTTGACGGATTGATTACCATGTAATTACTGCATCAGGGTTCAAAACGGCTTATTGAAGATCTTGCCGTATGTCTTAGCAAGGTGGAAATGGTTGTGTAATTTTTTTGAATGAGTGGTTTCAAAATAAAAAATGATTATTCAAGTGCACTGGAAGCCTAAAGATCTGTATTCAATGCTTGACATGTGCTTTTTACTAAACCAATATATTAAGCCTGCGTTAATGTTATTTAATATGATTATTGGTCTAAGAATCAAAACACACCAGGAATAAGCTTATGACGCACTCTCAGCTGTATTGTCTTGTTGATCCATGGATGACAGTTGGTGGGGGACTTGTCCATGTTGAGAGAGAAGAAAGCAGAGCTTGGGAGTGGGACCGTTCTCCTGATTCCAGACTCCGGTTTTGGGGGGAACAATCTCTCTTGTCCAAGCTTCTTAGAATTCTCTTGAGAACAGCTCAGTGGTTCACACTTTGTCATTTCAAAAATAAAAAACCTGGAAAGAAAAAGAGATATAATTATCTTTCTGAACTATATACATTTCAATCAGGAATATGTATAGGCTGCTGTGTGGTGAGGTTTTCCATTTCACTTGCAGGTGCTGTTTCACAGTGTGAAGTCTGGCCCAGTGACAGGCCTGTTTGATTTCAGATGTTTGCTCTTTCAGGGGAAAACGGAGTCCATCACGGTGGTGAAGCTGCTGAGCTGCTTTGATGACCTGGTGGCTGCAGGCACAGCCTCTGGGAGGGTTGCAGTTTTTCAGCTTGTATCCTCGTTACCAGGGAGAAATAAACAGGTAAGTGCCAACCATTTTAGCATTTCTTAATTTCTTGGCAAATTCCTGTCATCCTTTAAAATGAGAAGTCCTCATCTGCCGAGAAAATATTTGCTCAAAAAAGCCTAACTCTGTGCTCTTCATAATCAGATAACATTTTTGTTGCTGGTAGGACACTTGGTGAAAAGCACATATGGGTAATTTAAATTGTTCAATAGTCTCTGGCTCCTTTCCGTCAGTTTTCAAGGTAAACAGACAGATGGCCCCTTGTGCAGGGTTTTGCATGGAAAGCAGCTTGGGAATACCAGTTTCTCCACAAAACAGGAGGGATTGCATACCACCTCGTCCACACAGCTCCATCTCACAGTCTCTCTCCTTTTCTTTTTCTTGCGTGTATTTTTATCGTTTATTCATAGCTTCGGAGGTTTGACGTCACTGGCATTCACAAAAATAGCATAACAGCTCTGGCTTGGAGCCCCAATGGGATGAAACTATTCTCTGGAGATGATAAAGGGAAAATCGTCTATTCTTCTCTGGATCTAGATCAGGTAAGATCATTTTCAGAAGTATTGTTGGTTGGATACTTGGAGAAATTATAGCTGGTCAGTTTGTATTCTTGATCCTTTTGTCCCATTTTTTCTGTCTGCACCAGTCAGCTGGTGAGATCTCAGTTCCCCAACCAGGGATTGAACCCAGGTCTCATGAGTGAAAGCCTGGAATTCTAACCTCTAGGCCACCAGAAAACTCCCTGTAGTCTCTTTCTATTCTCAGTTGTTGTTTGTAACATTTTTTTCAAGGCCTTTCCTGATGCTTTATAAGCTTCTACTTCTCTGTTAAGAATTGGCCTTTGTTTCTACTCGAACATACACTTTTCTCATTCTCCTGTTCTCTGTTGCAACCACTACCAAGCCTTGTTCCTTGAGAGTCTGTAGAGGAGGACATGAAACATTGCAGAGTCACGACAGTTGTCAACTGGAAAATGAAAAGCACAACCTAAAAGCTGAGAATTTTTATTTGGTGGACTTACTGAGGACTTAAGCCTGGGAGACAGTCTCAGATAACTCTGAGGGATCCTTCCAAAGAGGTGGGGAGGAACCAGGATCTACAGGAGCTTTGAAAAAACAAATCTCGTTGAACATCAAGAAGTGTGCTAATTAAAGAAGAAAAACATCTCTCAAGTTAACGAATTTAGCACTCTTCTATAGGAAGATGCGAGAGTTGGGGCTCCCTGAGATCACACTCCTTTGCTGTGCACCTTCACCCTGGGGCCAGCGTCCCGTGCTTTCCCAACCTGAACCCCTCAGCCACATGTTGGGGGCGGCCTGCAGCGGCTGCTGGCTTGATGCAGGGTAGCCTGTGTACTCCACCCTGAGCTCCCTGAGGTGGGGGAGAGGACAGCCCCGTGGCTGATGGCTGCCACCTCCCTTGAATGCTGACATGGCAGGCAGCAGTCTTGGTCCACTCTGTGGACAGCGGTCGGAGTGGGTGGTGAGCTCACCCCAGCCAAACTTTGGTTGTGGGAGAGTGGTGGAGGAGGAGGAGTTTTGGCGGTAGCAAGGAGCCAGCTCCACTCCTGTATTTGCTCTTTAAGCCTCTGGACAGAGCCCTAAGCCTCACATTCTAATCTTCAGTCAGTAGATAAGAAACCCAGGCTCCCAGGGGTCCAGGCACCAGGTGTCGCCCAGCAGAGCTCACCTTCAGGCTGAGGGTCTGCCTCTGTTGTGTGGGTGGCTTTAAGGCTGCCTGTGCTTTGTTTTGTCAGACGTCTGCCTGGTTGGAATTCTCTCCTTGGTGGTATGGTCCTTTCGTTGTATCTTTGTTTTGTAGCCATTATTCCTAGTGCGTCCAGAAATGGAGCGATTAATAGCTGGGTAACTCTGAGTCCCTCTGATCCGAGACTGACCTATCACAAATATTCTGTCGCAGTAGTTCTCAAAACTTTTTGGTCCCAGGACCCCTTTACACTATACCTCTTAAAAAGAGGTATCCAGAGAGGTTCTGTTTGTATGGGTTAAGTTTTTGTATATTTTTGTTAAAATAAATAGTACTGAGAATTCCCTGGTGATCCAGTGGTTACGACTGCGAGCTCTCAATACAGAGGGCCCGGATTCAGTCCCTGGTTGGAAAATCCCACAAATTGCAAGGCGAGGCCAAAAACAAAACACGGAACACGGGACTTGCCCGGTGGTCCAGTGGTTAAGACTCGTCGCTTCCATGCTGGGTGCCTGGCTTTGATCCCTGGTTGGGAAACTAAGATCCCACATACCTTGCAGTGTGACAGAAAAAAAACAAAAAACTACTACTGCTTTCAAGAGTAGCATTGCTTTGCATTTTTGCAAATCTCTTTATATATGCCTTAATAGAAGACAGCCGGATTCTGCATTCAGTCTGTCATAATACATTGTTTTGGTTGGGGTATATCAAGAAAATTTGGCCTCACACAGATATGTGTGGGAAATAGGAGTGTTTTAATAGCCCTTCCAGAGAACTGTGTTATGTTCTTCTTTGATCACATCCCCAAATTAGTTTCTTTAAAGATTGGTTACAATATGGAATCTGAAAGCATGTGGATGAATTTTTGTTGCTCTGTTACAATGAAATCCATTGGTCTGTCTTGCACTTTGAAGGGTTCCTTGACTCATTTTGTTTGATTTTGCAATTCTGTAATTCTCTGTGTTGGTCACTTGGAAAATATTGATGTACCAAGTGATGCAGATCTTCCAAATGTTGATACATTTAATTATATAATACAAAGCCAAAACTCCAAAATCCCTGCAGATGGTGACTGCAGCCGTGAAATTAAAAGACGCTTGCTTCTTGGAAGGAAAGTTATGCCAACCTAGACAGCATGTTAAAAAGCAGAGACATTACTTTGTCAACAAAGGTCCATCTAGTCAAGGCTATGGTTTTTCCAGTGGTCATGTATGGATGTGAGAGTTGGACTATAAAGAAAGCTGAGCGCCGAAGAATTGATGCTTTTGAACTGTGGTGTTGGAGAAGACTCTTTGAGAGTCCCTTGGACTGCAAGGAGATCCAACCAGTCTATCCTAAAGGAGATCAGTCCTGGGTGTCCATTGGAAGGACTGATGCTGAAGCTGAAACTCCAATACTTTGGCCACCTGATGCAAAGAGCTGACTCCAATGTGAAAGGACCCTGATGCTGGGAAAGATTGAGGGCAGGAGGAAAGGGGACGACAGAGGATGAGATGGTTGGATGGCATCACCGACTCAATGGACATGGGTTTGGGTGAACTCCGGGAGTTGGTGATGGACAGGGAGGCCTGACGTGCTGCGATTCATGGGGTTGCAAAGAGTTGGACACAACTAAGCGACTGTACTGAACTGAAAGCAAAAACAACACCATTGTTAATATCTCTGTCATTCTGATGAGAAAGGTCTTGAGCTGTTGGGAATATCAGGTTCACAAGAGTGGATACAGGTTTTCAGATTCTGATCTTCATTTGTGAAGATCAAGTCTTATTATCAGCAAAAAATACCCTCACTTATTTTCCTTGAAGTGACAGATATGCTTTATTCCTTCTGAGAAAATGCCTGCCAAATACCGAAGTTTGAATAATTCTAGTATTTCAAATAAAAATGTATTTTGTGGGGAAAAAAAGTTCAGCCCTCAGCTTGTACAGTTGTCCAAGTGCGCTTCGTCAAAAGAACCACAGGACTTCAGCCTTAGCTGGGGAGCCGTGTGCAGGCCCAGTTTCATCACAGAATACAAAGACAGGTGTCCCCAAGGTCAAGAGTTGTTGGGATTGTTATTTTCCTGCATCAGAGACCTTCTGAAGGGAAATTCACGTTTTTGCTGCCCATGCCTAGTGCCCAGGGGCACTGTGAGTGCCCTGGATTTGCACAGCTCCCGGAGTTTGGTGCCCTTCTCGCCTTGGGGTCCCCCCCACCCCTATCTTTCAGGAGTTCTACCCACCAGCAGTGTGAACCACTGCTCTGTGAAGAAGGCAGAGAAAACCTCCTAATGAAAATGACTTTCACCTCAAGAGGTCCTAGGGGACCCTCGGGGACTGTGGGCCACACTTTGAGATCCTCTGCTCTCCAGGAAAACATTTTGTTAAGGTTTTCAGGGATCCCATGTTTGTGCCTTCCTGCTATCACTCCCACAGCGTGGGTTGCATCATGGGAACATTGCTCATGCATGTCAGGAAATGGAGGGGAAAGTCATGCAGAGAGCACTCTCCCTGTGTACTGCTGACCCTGCTCACAGCACAGATCGTCTCGTTGTGTCTCACTGTGAGCACTGTTCCCTGAACCCATGGTAGGCAAGGTGCAGGCGAAGAGGCTCGAAGAAGATGGGAGGAGCCGTAGGAACTGCAGACACACTTATTCTCTCCTAGCTGGCACAGCAGACATAACAACCGCACACAATCCTTCAGGGCTTTTCCAGGTGAAGCTTGTTTATGCTCAACCAGAGCAAAAGTGGCCTGTGGCCAGGCGAGCACCTCATGACGAGCACGCACAGTCTCGGCTGTTACACAGCTGCACAGCCATTGTTTACAGAACATGGTGCAAGAGAGCCTGGCCGGTGCCATCTTGTTAATTTCCCCACACCTTGGCATCCCGGTCATTTGTTCCCAGCTTTATTGAGGTTCTGATCCATTTTTAAAGACACAGATGTTTCATGAAATTTGCAGAAAAGATGTATGGGTTTGCACAGTGAAAGTTGCTCAGTCCTGTCTGACTCTTTGCGACCCCATGGACTACAGTCCATGGAATTCTCCAGGCCAGAATACTGGAGTGGGTAGCCTTTCCCTTCTCTAGGGGATCTTCCCAACCCAGGGAGCGAACCCAAGTCTCCTGAATTGCAGGTGGATTCTTTACCAGCTCAGCCACCAGGGAAGCCCTTTGCACAGTACATACAATGAATTTAATTCCATTATGAGCTAAGTCGAAAGTTGAAAAACTGCAGTTTGTGTAAGTAAAGGTGAGAGGGAACTCTGGCTTCAAGTCCATGATAGTGGAGGTAATGGGAATTTCCCCGTCAATCACGCTGGTGGTTACACACCGGTATGGATTTGTCGAAATTCATAGAATCATATGTCTAAAAAGGGTGACTTTTACTGTATGTAAATCTTACCAGCAAATCTGATGGCTGCTCCCTTTTTCACCACAAAGGTCTACGACGTTGCATCAGTATTTCCTACACAGTTAAAGAAACAGGCTTCAGGAGAAGAGGGACTTACAGACGCGAATACTTGGCCCAAAGACACACCATTTGTGTCAGCGATAAAGCGCCTCGCAAAGCTTGACTTGGCTCTTTAACATACTTAATACCATTTTCATTTCTTTCTAACCTGCCTCTTCTGACCGTTTCCACAGGCCAGGATATAATGTCCCCAGAATTACTTTGAACCCTTTGTGGAGGAGGTTGTGATATGAACTGTGAAAGTTGTCACGATAATTTTTTAGAAAGTCCCTTTGTGTTCTGTTGGAATAAATAATGCACGTGGTGCAACATATTTTTGCTTAGATCTTTATGGAGTCTTCCTTCTTTGAACCATGTTGCAGGGAAAGAGCAAATTAGCCAGGATGGCGGTGGGCACGGCCTCTCACTCTCACCCCACGAGTTATAAGTTCATGGTTTTGTAACAGCTGAGATTGTTTGTAGCACTGCGCATGCCCAGTGACCTATATCAGCCCCATCTGAGAAACTCAAAGGAGTGGCGAGTTGAGGCGTGTTGAGTTGCATTGTTGTCATTGCTGTTGCCGTCAGCCGGTAGAGGGTGAAGTGTGTCTGCCTTGCTGTGAATGCAGAATGTCACGGTTCCTGTGGCTCCTCCCATCCTCCGGCTTCCCCGCTTGTGCCTTGCCTACCCTGGGCTCACTGAGCAGGGAGGGACGGAGTGACACATTGTGCTGAAAGCCTTTTTTAAAAATCAACAGAAGTTTTAAGCGTTTCTTGGCAGCCTTGCTGTGGCCTGACCTAGATGGTAACCCTGACAATTTTCTCACCAGTGAGGGCTTCTCCAGGTAGTATCATCGCAGTGGGTTGGCAGTGAACATGATGAGGCTGAGAGCCTTCATTTAAGGTAGACATTGGCCGGAATGCAGACACAGGAGGGCCGCGGGCCAGTCCTGGGAGCTGGGGGCCCCCTGGAGCCTGCCCTGCAGGCCTCATGCGCCTCTCTCCGCAGGGCGTCTGCCACTCGCACCTGGTGCTGGAGGAACCGGCCTCCATCGTGCAGCTGGACTACAGCCAGAAGGTGCTGCTGGTCTCCACGCTGCAGAGGAGCCTGCTGTTCTACACCGAGGAGCGCTCTGTCCAGCAGGTCGGGACACAGCCGAGGAAAAGGTGAGCTGCATGGGGTCCCCAGCCCCCCGCTGCGTCTCATGCCGGTGTTTGCTCCTTGCAGGCCGCTTTCTGCACAGCTCAGCTCAGAGGTCAGGGTCGGGTGGGTGTTCCCGCCTCACTTCCTCCGTGAACCATGCCACTGTGAACGCAGGTGACCTCAGCGCTACTGGCTGTGTCTCCTGCTGTGGAACCTAGTGAGGGTGTGGCCAGGACGTGGGCTGTAACCTGGGATGGGGTGTCCTGAAGAAGGGGGGCCAGGCCTGGAAGGGGTCAGAGCTCCTGGCTGAGAGATGACCCCTTCTGTGACCTGCTCCTGGTGGAAGAACAGCTGCAGCAGGGTTGGTCCATCCC
>SJXQ01012922.1:77706-101159 GCA_006408695.1 Aepyceros melampus
GGGTGGGGGGGTGGGGGGTGTGGGTGTCTGGGGGTGTGGGTGTCTGGGGGTATAGGAGTCTGGTGGTGTGGGTGTCTGGGGGTATAGGAGTCTCGGGGTGTGGGAGTCTAGGGGTGTGGGTGTCTAGGTGTCTGGGCGCGTGGGCCCACATGCGGGATGACCGGGTGATGGTGCAGGTCACGGCCCTGAGCCCGGGAGGGCTGCAGCGGGGCCGGCTTGGCCCGAAGGGGGCGGACGCTGTCCTGTCAGCCAGGCAGCCGGACCGCCGGGCCTGGGGACAGCTGCAGGGAGCGGTGGGTGATCAGCCCGTGAACCCCCTCAGGCTGAACAGAACAGTGCGCGTGTGTCTCCCAGGTGGTCGCAGCGCCCAGCCGCCCGCTTCTCCTCCGTGTCCGGAGGCAGGCCGTCTGGGTCGGCAGCACCCGCGGGGCCGGGGTGGGTGTGGGGCCTGGGCCCCCGCCCAGCCACACAGGCTCTGGGGCAGCGGCGCTGTCGTGCCCTCTGGTGCCTTTGGGCGTCCGGCTGTTGAGCCTGCCATCCAGGCTTTGGCTTGTCGTCTCATTTCCGGCTCTCTATCTTGCTCAGCATTATTGTACATAAATTAGAAAATCTGATTTAGAGTTAGACTTTGATAACTAGAAACACTATGTTCAACATTGGTGTGTCTCATAAAGGAAATGAAGAAATTTTTTAAAGTCATGGCTGATATTTCTAGAAAACAGCCCCACCAAAGTTGAGAAACTCGGTTGATTTGTGATTTTAGAATCCTGTAGAGCTTTGACCTTAAAAGTTAGAGTTTTTGTGTCTGATTCAGGATGACTTCAGCCGGCGCTAGGGAGTCACCCTGCGTGTGGGTGGTGGACAAGTCGGAGTGGTCGGCCGTTTGCCCTGAGCGGTATGTAGCCAGTTACCCCTGGCTCGGCCACCTTCTCCCAGCCTGCTGCCAACACGGTTCGGCGGCTCCTTGGACAGGGCCCCTGCCCGCCCTGCTCAGCTTGTCCTTCCCCAGAGGGTCATGGTCCGCTCAGAGTCCAAGGTCTAGCCTTCCACGGCCCAGGCACAGCGTGTCCCCTTTGTCTAGAGGCCTCGAGCAGCTCTCGGAGCTGCGGAGGTGGCGCGTCTCTGACACACGTCTGCTACTGTGTGTTATACGCCGGGGTCGAGACCTTCCTCCTGCATCTTTCCTGTTGTCTGCACCACAGCTTCTCACGTGGTGCGGGGGCTCACTAAATGTTGATTAAAATGAAGGCTTTAGTCACTGCACCTGAAGTGACAGATTTTTAAGAGAACTTATTAGTAGAAGGAAAATACTTCGGTTTGGAAATTGGATCACCAAATAGAAATTGATAGGAAAGGCAGGAGGAAGAGGTTATGGGCTGTCCTGCTGGAGCTCCTGTGGGTGTCTCTGTTGAGAACCTTGCCAGAACCAATCGCCAGAGGCAGCCATCGCCACGCGCTAACCGTAGGGTTGTCCAGGAGTGACCCACCATGTCGGGTTAGTCTGGCGATCTTCACTGCAGAGTTGAATTGATACTGTGTCCTCCATGGACCCTGTCCAGAGGGATGCGGTGAGATGCTGAACCTCAGAGAAGCACCCAGCTGGGTCCGCCTGGTGGGTGCTGGGACGCCGCCCCGGGAGTCAGGTGCTGCTGTGCAGGCGAGGGGGCGGAGGGGCCTGGCACCCGCAGGAGTGCGACAGCAGAGGCAGTTGAGCGTCTGGGGGGCCTCAGTGTCACCGGCATTGTTTGTCATCTTCACAGATTGTCATTCAGCCTCACATCAGCCTTCCAGGTGGGGGTTGTTATCCCTGGTTTACAGATGAGGGAGCGGAAGTCCACGGCATGGATTGGGTGGCAGAGCTGTGGGACTTCCCTGTGGCCTCGTGGCTGAGACTCTGCACTCCCGACGAAGGGGGCCTGGGTTCAGCCCTTGGTCAGGGAACTAGATCTCGTGTGACACAACTGAGAGTTTGAATGAAGATCAGAGATCCCCGTGCTGCAGCTAAAGCCTGGTGCGGCTAAATAAGTGTTAAAAAACAAGCCACAGTTCCTTCTGCTGTTCAGAATCAGGGAGGTACTTCTGACAGAGAATTAGGGGACTTAGGGTTAAACTGAACTCTTACTGTTTGAACCCTGGGAGACACCGGGGGTTCGGCAGAGATGTGGAGCACTGAGAACTCCCAGGTGGCTGATGGGAGCGAGGTTGGTGTAAACACACAGGGAAAAGTTGAAATTGTCTTCCTGACCTGAATCTACTCTTAATCAGCAACACGGCAGTCACGTGACAGTCCAGCAGTCCACTCTGAAATGTCTGTGACAAACTCTCAGACCTGTGTACCAGGAGGTTATGTGCAGACATGCTCATGGTGAGCACGATTCAAAATGAAAAAGTGGGAATAATTCAAATACCCATCAACCTGAGGGTGAATAAATAATGGAGTCCCATATAGCAGTGAAAATGAATGAGCCTCAGTGCTTTTTTCAACAAGGATAAATCTCAGAATTATTAGGTTAAAGTGAAAGTTAAGTCACTCAGTTGTGTCCGACTCTTTGCGACCCCATGGACTGTAGCCCACCAGGCTCCGCCATCCATGGGATTCTCCAGGCAAGAATATTGAAGTGGGTTGCCATTTCCTTCTCCAAGCAAGTTGCAAAAGACTACAAATAACATCGTATTTTGTAGTACAAATGACAGACAAAAATATGTCGGTACCAAAGTATATAGCGTTTAGGAGTACATAGGTATGTGGTTAAAGTGTTGATAGAGGCAACGGAGCAATGAACACAGAATTCAGTGTAGGACTCACACCTGGGGCCCAGAGGGCAAGGGCCTTTGGAGCAGGAGAGCATCAACGATGCGGCTGTTGGCTTTACTTCCAAAGTTGAGGGACAGGTTCCTGGGTGTACATTTTGTTATTTGTTTGTTTTAGCTATTTCATGGTACTAAACATAGGAAAACAAAAAACCCACCATGCCTGAGGATCAGAATGGAGATTGTGGGTTTAAGAGAAGTTTGAAAGGGCTGCCCCAGTTCTGGGCCTGAAGCTCGTTCCCTGGGGTGCTGGGTGAACCAGTCAGAAGGAGCAGACTTTGAGAGCAGGGGGTCGCCTCTCTCCTCATGCCGCTGCGTCCTCTTCTCTAGGACAGGAGCCTTGACTCCAGCCTCACGGGGCTGTGGCACGCTGTGTGTAACTGGGATGCGTGCTCCGTGGGGTGCACACTTCTGAGACTGCTGTAGGGGGTACAGGCAGAGGCCGTGTCCTCTGGGCTCGGGGTAGACCAGCGGTTCACGTAACCAAAACACACACTAGAAAAGGGTTTGAAAAAGAGTCAGTCTTGTTCTGGCTTAGTCCAAAAATTCCTGTTGGACTTAAAACGAGGGGCTGACAGCTAGCACTGTGAATCAGTCCATGTCTCTTTCTTCCTTCCCTCCTTTTTTCCTTGTCCTCTTAGCACTGGGAAGTTTGGTGCCTGCTTTATACCAGGACTCTGTAAGCAAAGCGATCTAACCTTGTACGCGTCCCGGCCTGGGCTCCGGCTGTGGAAGGCCGACATCCACGGGACTGTCCAGGCCACGTTTATCTTAAAAGACGTCTTCGCTGGAGGAGTCCAGCCTTTCGAGCTTTACCCACGTCTGGACTCCGCCGAGCGTGGAGGGTGCAGCTCACCCGAGAAGCACCTGGGGCTCGTGTCGTGCTTCTTCCGGGAAGGCTGGGTGCTGAGTTGGAATGAATACAGCATTTACCTCCTGGACACCGTCAGCCAGGTGAGCAAAGGGATGGTGCCGCACCTTTGTGTCTAGAGGCAGGAGGGTGTGTACAGGCCTTCTGCTTCCCCTCAGAGGGTGGAACAGCCTGGGTCTGTGCGTTGCCTTTTCCGTTGAGCTGTTCATGGAAACCAGGTGAAGGTTTGGTTGTTTTCGTAGATTTGAAAAAATATTTGCTTTAGGTATTCATAGTCCTCTCCCCTGCTAAGAAAGTGTGTGTGTGTTTTGTTAAGCAGAAAAGTAAATTTGTTCTTTATAATTTCTTTGGATATGTGTTTTATGGCTACCAAATTACCGTGAGCGTAATGAAATGAGATCAAAACTCCAACATTAACAGAAAGAGTGAGACAGGGGCCCACTCCCCAGGGTTTCCCCAGGGTGAGGCTGAGCAAGGCAGGGGGCCCTTTCTCTAGCTTTCTTTCTACCCTCTTCTCTTATCCTTATTTCTTCTCCCGAGTGGAGCTACTTCGTTTTGCCATTTCCCCCCTCCCACTTTACTTGATGATGTATTTGGACACCTTTCCAGCATTATTAAATCATGGTTGGAAACAGTTTCTGTTTAAAGTAGGGTGATGAGATTATTGCCAATAGAGATTACTTTAGGATTTTTTTTTTAACTGTTCAGTTTCAGTATATTCTTTGTTTTAAAATTTTATTTATTTTAGTTGCACTAAGTCTTTGTTGCGACATGGGACAGGGACGGATGAGTTGGCCTAGGGAATCACCAAGGTGCCTTTTAGCCCTGAGTTCCTCTTCTTAAAGAACGTTTGAAAGACATTTTTGTATTCTTCCCTGGGTCTAGAGAACACAGCTTTTCTTTTTGCTTTGGGTCCTCTTTGAACTTAATGTACACTTGTTAGTTGGTGGGGTCAAGGTATACTATAATTATACATCAGTTCCTCTCTTCTGAACACTTACCCAAAGCTTTCTCCAGTAGGTGTAATTAACTTCATTTTGTAGGTAGAGAAATGGAGCCAGAGAGGCGGGGCATGCACAGACAGTCTGAACGTGGCAGCACGATGGGAAGCTTTCAGACCACTGTCAGGATTATTCAAGAATTAACAAAGGACTTAGACCCGTTTTCTCCTCTACATGAGCTAGTCTCCTATTTGCTGTTGACTGGGAAGCAAGAATGTTTTTTGGTCAGTGAGGGCTCAGGGTTGTCCTGTGTTTGGAGTGCTGATGGCTTTCAGATGGCGTTGGAGGAGTCCTGTCTCCCTCCTCGTTCATTCATACCTGCAACTCGCAGTGCCCGCCTGGCCTCTCCCGCGGGAATCTGCATGGTAGGGGCCTAGACTGGCCAGCACACATCCAGCCCAGGAGAGACGGGCTGGGTGGGGGTTTGAGTAAAGGGCTGTGAGCTCTGAGAGTCCTGGGCATTGCTGAAGAGGGCCAGCTTGTCAGGGACTCTTCCCAAGGAGGTGGCATCTGAATCAAGTTGAAACTCCCAGTGACCAAGGACTAGGGAGAGAATCCCAGTGGAGGGCATGGTGTCACGGGGTCAGGGCCAGGGTCCGGACTGGCCAGTGGATGCACCTGTGGCAGGGTGGGCACGATAGCACAACCGGGGCCAGAGAGCGGCCGGGGGCGGGGAGAGACTGCAGGCTCGGTCCCAGAAAGGTGCTGACGGGTACTCAGTTACCATCTGTCGGGTACTACCTCACTTTGGGTTGAATTACTCCCAAGTTTCAGAAAGTCATGACAGCAAGCAGCAATTATTTAACTTCTTTGGATTCCAACACTTCGTTGTACAGATTGAGCTATTACCATTGCCTGGTTTTGTGATTTTCTTTTTCTGGACAGGCCACAATTGCTGGTTTGGAAGGATCAGGTGATATCGTGTCTGTTTCCTGCACAGAAAATGAAATATTTTTCTTAAAGGGAGACAGGAACATTATACGAATTTCAAGCAGGCCTGAAGGACTAGCATCATTAGGTTTGTATTTGTTATAAAATGTGTTTGTTACAAAACTTTTGTTTGTTATAAAATGTATGTAATTAAAGTTCATAATGTAGAAAACTTACCACTTCTATTTACTCATTAAGTGATTGTAGCTTTAAATGAGTTATTCAGAGGGTTTCCTTTGATTCTTAAAAAACAGTTTATGATACTTTTCTTGAAGATCACCCACTTTCAGTCAGGGCCTCACATTTGCTGGAATCGTTTCTGTGGGTCTGGAAGGTTGGGGGTGGGTGAATAGGAAGGGGAACTGGGCACCCGCCTGGCTGATCTCCCTCTGACGCTCTGAGCCAGCCTGTGGGATCGACGCATAAGGCTTTCGAACATTGCAGTCTGTCACCTGGGACACGTGTTTACCTTTAATAATAAGAGCACATCATCTCTCCCTCCGATAACCACAGTAAAACCAGCTTCTTTACCAGTACGGGATGGTCTGGAGACATCGACGTGCACAGAGCAAGTCCACGGGCCACGTGCAGAGAAGCCGCCGGAGGCCACGCCTTCCGAGACGAGGCTCCGGGGCTCTTCAGTGGCCAGCTCCATGGCCAGCGAGCCGAGGAGCAGGAGCAGCTCGCTCAACTCCACAGACAGTGGCTCTGGGCCGCAGGCAGCCCCCGAGCTGGGCAGGGGTGGCCCGCTCACCTCGAAGAGATTCAGCGTGATCAGCTCGGAGGACTTCGACCAGGAACTCGTGGTGAAGCCTCTCAGAGTGAAAAAGAAGAAAAGGATGAAGAAGACAGGTACCTTCCGTGGCAGAGCACCTGGGGCCTCTCACCAGCCTGGCGGGCGGGGGCTGCTCACCGAGAGCACGGGCAGCAGTGTCTGTCCTCCTCGGAGGAGTTTCACTGTGAAAGCTTTATCCAGTATTTAACACAAAGTGTTATACTTTCAATACCTAAGTTAAAAATTTGGTTTATTCATGTATATCATCTACTGGACCAGAGAGTCTATGAACTTGGAAGGAAAGCTATGGAAATCTTCAGATGAATCAGTTTATGTTTAGTGTTGGGTATGTTATCAGATATGAGACTTTTTTTTTTTTTTTGGCCATGCTGTGGGGCTTGTGAGGTCTTAGTTCCCCAACCAAGGTATGAACCCATGTCCTTGGCGGTGAACTCACAGAGTCCTAACCACTGAATTGCCAAGGAAGTCCCCAGATATGGGGTTTTTTTTAATTGCTCACTTTTGGCTGCACTGGGTCTTTGGTGCCACACCCAGGCTTTTCCGGTGGCAGTGAGTGGGGTTTGTGTCACACGGGCCGCTTCTTGCAGAGGCTTGTCTTCTCGGCTCACAGGCTCCAGAGCTCGGTCTTCAATCATTGTGGCTCATGGGCTTAGTTGCCCGGCAGCACATGAGATCTTCCTGGACCGGGGATCAACCCACATCCCCTGCTTTGGTAGGTGGATTCTTAACCTACCACCAGGGAAGTCCCAGATACAGGATTTAACGTGGAATTTTTTTTAACTTATTACTTACTCCTTGATGCCTATTGAGCCTCTCTACTAAAGATCGTTGCAGTATTGAAGGAAAATGTTATCAGATGCCTTAATATTTTAATAACCTTAAAAAATTATTCTGGGATCCTTTTGTTCCTTTGTTTTTGCTTAGTTAACATTTATTGAAGGAAGCCTCAGAGCCCATCACGTGTCCAGTATTTGCATCCATTTAAAACACCCCTGCGTTGGGATACTTTGTACTTGAGAGATTTATTCTTCACCAATTACAGCTCCTTCGTTTAAGATGCTTTCTTCCTTAGGCCAAGTTTTTGTTTCTTAGCTCGTGTCTTGCCGCTTGTGTGGCGTCCTGCCTAATCTTAGCCGTTCTTGTTTCAAGTAGAAGGCGGGAGCAGCACCGCGGGGCCCAGCTCACTTGAGTCGACCCCCGGCCATGAATGTCCTGGGGACAGCCCCCAGTCCGTGAGCACGGACCTGCCGTCTGCGGCCTCCAGCTTGGGCAGCGTCGTGGACCAGTCCAGCACCGGGTCTCCTGACCAGGAGAGCAGTCTCAGTGGGGAGGCCGGTGGTGTGCTGCCGGAGTATAGCGACCCCGAGGCATTCAGTGTCCTGGAGGTGCCCCTGCCTGCCCCCGACCTGCTGAACGGAGGAGCCGAGGGGAGAACTGAAAGCCCCCTGGGCAGCGGTGCGGGCGGGACAGAGCCGCCCGGGGCGGCGGGGAGCTCCTCCTGCCATCCGACGGAGCACGCGGAGGACACTGAGGACATCGCGGAGCCTGAGGGGGGGCCTCGTCCTGCGGACAGCGGGCCGGGCGGTCCGGCAGAGCCCCGGGGGCGTGGGGCCGGGCAGCCTGATGGCCCCCTGGATGCTTTCTCAGAAGCCTGCCTCCTGGACTCGGCGCCAGAGCTTTCCTGCCTCAGCTGGGCCCCCAGTGCAGAGCAGCGCTTCTGGGGGCCATGGCCGATGAAGGCAGAGCTGAGGAACCCCTTGAAGAGCAGGGCTTCCTGACGCACGTGGGATCCCCCCGCCACCTCAGCCCGAGTCCCCGGTGCGCTGCTCCTGATGCTGACATGGGCCAGATGGCGGTTGTCACTGCCGAGCGTGACCTGGGAGCGAGAGGCCGACCACCTCCCCGGGCCTCGGCCGCCAGCGCCCAGGAGCAGCCCCCACGGGACCAGGTGCTGACATCCAGCGATGAGGAGGACATCTACGGCCACGGGCTGCCCTCTTCGTCCTCGGAGACGAGCCTGACAGAGCTGGGAGGGGGCCGCTCCCTGCAGGACCGCAGGCAGCTGGGCACGGACAGCCCCGGGCTGCTCAAGGCCGACCAGGTACGAGGGCTCCTTCCTTAAGGGAAGTCACTGGCAAACTGACACTGGGAAGAAGTTACACTCCTGCTGTCAACCCTGTAAGCTGAGTGTTGGAGGCCCAGATTTGAGGGGACTCCAGCAGAGATCTGAAATGGCCTGGGCTCCTGCTGACCTGTCATTCCCAATCAGTAACCAACAAGAGCGGCCTCTCACCATCGATTCTGACCCGGGAGGGCCAGCCCAGCATGGGCACCGAGTGTTCCTCACCCTGGAGAGTGGCTGGGTTGGCCTGGGGCCACTCCAGGAGCCCAGTGGGCAGAGGCCCATCCCCTCCTGGAGGAGAAGGTGCAGAGCAGGCTGGAGGCCGGCACTCCCTACCCCCTCTCCTCAGATGGGCATCTCTTTGACTCAGCATCAGTGCCAAGGTGTGATGGGCATAGAAGGGACCTGCTCCCTGCAGGACCTGAGGCAGCGGGGCACAGATGACCCTGGTCTCCAGGTGCAAGAGCTGCAGTAGTCTGGGTCCCTCGGGCTCTGGAGCGCAGGCTCGGTGGTCTGGGCCCCTAAAGCGCAGGTTCAGTAGCTGTGCCGCATGGGCTTAGTTGTTCTTGGCACGTGGGATCTTCCCGGATCAGGGATCAAACCATGTTTCCTGCCTGCCAGGCAGATTCTTTACAGGGAAGCCCAGCAAGTAATTATCGTTAAATGTGTTTGGGTTCAAAGCTGTGTGTTGTAGCTCTTCTTGCAGTGTGGCTGTGAGATGTGGCCTGCGGGGGGACCTACAGCCACGTGCGCCGTCCCCAGGTGCCTCTGGAACCTCTGTCCCGCTGAGGCATGCCATTGGGGCAGTACCCACAGGGGTCAGGTGCCACGCTCAGCACTTCACAAATTCAACTCGTTTACTTCTCTGGAAACAAAAACCATGAGCCAGGTGCTCCCATTTCACAGGAGGAAGTGGAGACTCAGACACTTCATTGGCTTCACCAGGTCACGTAGCAGGTGGGGCCAGGGTGGCCCCAGGGTCCCCTCTCTCAAACGTCAGTGCTGTCTGTCCTGCCTTGAGAGCAAAACGTCGTGCTTACTTGCTTTAAGACAGCAGGCCCTTTCCTGCAGTTTTCTGTGCGTTTGCCCCTTCTTGACTGCCTTCGGCTGCCAATGTCTGCGTCTGGCGCTGGGACGCTGCAGTGCCTGTGATGGGCGGTCCTGGGTCCCAGAGTCCAAGTCAGGGAGGAGCCAGACAGTCTGCAGATCCTCCCAATGGAGCAGGAGTTGGGCGCTGGTGATGAGCATAGGGCGGAGAGGGGGTGGCCACAGGGCCCCCACCCACCCCGGCATTAGCCGGGCAGCTCTGGCCTGCACGATTGGGCTTCTCGGGCAGAGTTTTAGAAAGTCCTTGGTGAGAGGGCCCCTAGCACTGTGAGGACCTCGCCTGCCTTCTCCCAGCCCAGCTATCTGAAAGCCACATTTGGTGGGTTTCGAGGGGGTAGATAGGCGTGTCCTGGGAGCAGGGCCAGCTGAGAAGAATTGGGCATCATGCTCTGTGGAGCAGTGAACGTCCTTGTGTGGGTAATTGTGCAAATACATGGGTTTCTTTAGCAGTTTCGGGAAACTTTTAAAGTACACGCTTTATTCAGCTTTGCTTTTTGAAAGGCTCCTCGCAGCTAAACCTTAGTCTCCAACTCCAGTCAGGCCGTGTCCTGGCCAGGCGTCCATCAGCCACAGGGTGGGCTGCCTGTTTGGTGACTGGAGCAGAACTCAAAACCATACTGTGAGAAAACAAAGGTAGTGGTAGTGCCGTTTCTCCTGTAATGATTAGATGCACAGAGACCAGGCTGCGTTCAAGTGGGAAGTGAGGCATACCTGTAGAATGACGGTGTGAGCCCCGGGTTAGGGAAGAGGTTTCAGTATCGACGAGAAAGTGTTTATCCAGGGATGTGGTGGGGTCCTTGCAGGGACAGCAGCTCCCATCTCACAGTGTTTCTGTTAGAGCTGGTCCAGAGACAGCGGGGCCGGTCTCTGCATGGCTGCTCAGAGGGCCTTTCACAGACACACACACACTCACACGTACACAGCCCTTTCAGCTCCGCGACTTTATAACGCTGGTGCACTTTTCCTATTGCTGAGTGTGGGGCACATGCAGCTGTGTCTTCTATCGCTGACTCAGCAGGCTCTGTCCTTGTCAGTTTGCAGAAAGCTGGATGGGCTACTCCGGGCCTGGCCATGGCATCCTCAGCTTGGCGGTCTCCGAGAAGTACCTCTGGTGCCTGGACTACAAAGGCGGCCTGTTCTGCAGTGCGTTGCCGGGCGCTGGGCTGCGCTGGCAGAAGTTCGAAGATGCCGTCCAGCAGGTGGCAGTCTCGCCCTCAGGTTTGCCCCCTGGCTCCCTGCACCTGGCTCCCCCACTTCAACCCACGCAGCCTCCCAAGCACTCGGGACCGTCCACTCAGACCTTGGCCTTTCTTGCAGGTTTGAGGGCTTTTCTCCATGGAACGTGGACTGCTTCATTTGACATCAACTAAAAATTGTGTAAATGCAGTTCAGTTTTTAGTTTTTTTTATTAATTGCAGTGGTAACACATAAATATACTTTTGTTAAGTTATGCAAATAGTTTGAATTTTGAGGATTTTTTTTAAGAAATATTAACATACAAATTTCTCTTAAGAATAAATGTGTTCCTGTTTCTTAGTGTTGCTTTAAAGCACTGAACTAATGAAGATGGGCCCATGGATATGTTGGATAAATTTGAAATATTTGGTTTCTTTCTTAGAAATTATTTTTTAATGAGCTACATACATCTTTGGGTGAACAAGCTACTCCTGGGCTGTGAAAAGAAAATGCATTCAGGCCTTCAAGCCATGATCAGGCCATTGTCAGTGGGCTGGAACAGACACTTCCAGGGTGAGGGTCTACCCCCGCCCCCATATGTACAGAATCTTGTGTCTGTCAAAATGTTGGCTGCTTTACCTATTTGGGGAGGGGTGTAGAACAGAAGCATGTATGTGTATTTACCGGGTTGTAGCTGGTTTGTTCAGAGAAGGCAATGGCACCCCACTCCAGTACTCTTGCCTGGAAAATCCCATGGACAGAGGAGCCTGGTAGACTGCCGTCCATGGGGTCGCTAAGAGTTGGACACGACTGAGCGACTTCACTTTCACTTTTCACTTTCATGCATTGGAGAAGGAAATGGCAACCCACTCCAGTGTCCTTGCCTGGAGAATCCCAGGGACGGGGGAGCCTGGTGGGCTGCCGTCTATGGGGCCACACAGAGTTGGACACGACTGAAGCGACTTAGCAGCAGCAGCAGCTAGTTTGTTAGAGCATCAGAATGGAAGGCAGACAAAACGGAGCCTGTGACGTCTGTTAGAGACTCCCTCCGACTCTCCTGGCCTTTGTCACTATGTAAACTGCTAGTTTGTCCAGGGTGGTTTTCTTCCATCTTTTGCCTGTTTGAGAAATTTTTTCCTTAGGGACTAAGATGATAATCTGTTCCGTTAGCTGACTTTATATCGTTGTGCACTTTAGCCCTTTCCTCTCATTTACCTTTGGGCTCATCTCCCCAGCCAGTTATAAATGTCGGTTCTTTCCTGATTCTGTGAATTACTTTGTGTCTGCACACCATTCAGTCCCTCACTGCTCCAGTGGGAGCACTGTCTCCACCAGGTTGGTGCTCTGGCTGAGCCGTCCTACAAGGCCCCCACCAGGGTGGGCACTCGGGGCTGCGGCTGGGCCGGCCGCCTCTCCTCCGTCGGCGCCTCGTTCGGACCCTCTGTCCAGCCTGTATGCCCTTGGTGACACTAGTGATTTGTTACACCTTGCCTCCGTCTCCATAGACAGGCTTCCTGTCTGTCTTTCCTCCTTCCCTCCCCGTCTGTTTAATAGAACCCTTTTCTAAGTGGAAAAGGAGCCCAGCACAGATGCGCCCTTTTGCTGCACCGTATCCCTTTGGCTGGTCCAGAATTCACCCTGTCCCTTCGGGTGCTGTCTTTCCCGGGACTCGCACTGTGCCTCAGGATGGCCATCTGGGTCCTCTCCCGGCACACCTGGCAGCGCTGCCCCTCTCCCATGTGGTGCGGGGGCCCGGGGGCTCCTGCCTCAGCATTGCCCTTCCTCGGCCAGCGTAGCAGCAAAGGGGGCGCGTTGGAGAAATCACTTGGCCACAGCGCCCAGAAGGGAGCTTAGCGGGTGAGAATTCTCGGTGTTCATTGGTCCGTGAATAGAATTTTTGTTTCCACAGGTGCCCTTCTTTGGAAGATTGAACAGAAGTCTAACCGGGCCTTTGCGTGTGGAAAAGTGACCATCAAGGGGAAACGCCACTGGTACGAAGCTCTGCCCCAGGCGGTGTTTGTGGCCCTGAGCGACGACACGGCCTGGATCATCAGGACCAGCGGGGACCTGTACCTGCAGACAGGTGGCTGCCCCGGGGTGACTGCTCTGTGGTGGCGACGTGCTTGGAGGCGGTGATGGAGGGGCTGGATGTGAATCTAAGTTAAAACATTTCTGGAAAGAGAGTATTTGCCACTGAAATCTATTAGCAGCTTTCTGCTATTCACTCACATTCAGCCCAGGACATATTTACAGCAGGAATTAATAAAATTATCTTGAATCTTATAGGGCTAACCATTGCATGTCCCTTTTCCTGTGGTATCAAATCTGAAGAGGAAGGAGTAACAGAGAAATGACATTAGAATCATTTTTCCCTTTAACTCACGACTGAGTTTTTTCAGCCCGGTCAAAGCTCTGCTTCGCATCCTTATTTACACACAGGTCAGGAAAAAACAACGAGAAATAATCTGCTCCAAATAGCAGTTTATCTCGTCCTAGGAAACTGCCCTGAGGGGAACCTTTAGCTGTTGGAAGAGACTCAGTGGGACTTGTTTATTAATAATAAACTGTAATGAGAGTCAGTGTTTATGTACTGTCAGCAAAATGGGATATGGGTTTCCAAAAGCAACATGATTTAGTAGTACCTGGAAATGAGTACAGGGCAGGAGCTCTTTTTCGCTTGTCAAGAGGCCCTGTTGGATTTATGTAAAGATCAGTCTTTTATCTATTTAGTACTGCTGCTTCCGAGAGGATGTTTCCATCTCTGTTGGGAACGGTCAGCCAGGGACAGCTCTGGGACTGGAAGCCCTCCGCACCTGGCTTGCTTTTGGATGTGGGGCGCCAGTGTAACAGCAGCTCCTGCCTCAGCCTGGAGGGCAGCCCTGCCAGCTTCAGGCCCATGTGCCTGCCAGTCTCTCCAGCCTGTTCCTGTGGCTTCCTTGAAAGTGAAAAATAGCTGGGAAGACAGGCACGTCCAACTTCCAGAGGCATCTGAATATCATTCCTGCTGGGGAAAGAGGGCACTCTGGCCTGAGGATGAAGAGGGCCTTAGAAATCACCTGGGCAGTGATTTCAACCCAACTCAGACCCACCCAGAGCTACTGGGTTAGAGGCTCCAGGTTTGGCCTGAGGATTAGTAACGTAAGAAGTCCCATAGGTGATTCCCACCACGTTGAGTCCGAGGAAGGAAATGCAGCCCAAGGACTATGGTACCAAGGGGCACTTTAGGAATGAGTAGGGACACGTTAGGGAGTGCAGAGGCCCAGCTGCAGGCCAAGATGCCAGGTACGGGCTTTAGGTAGCAGCTGCTCTGCCGGTTCCCTTAGGAGCGGCCTCGAAGCTCCTGAGACAGGACTTGCAGAGGCTCTGAGGGCTGTGGCCACTGAGGGCAGAGGGCGTCTGCACACCGGCTCCTCTGGGCCAGGGCCCTCCTGGCCCAGGCCTGCTGCTCTCCTGTGCTGGGCTTCCATGTTCTTTCAGAACTTGTTTAGCTACTTGGGGACACTAGAAGGTCCTGAATTGTTGTTTTTCTGGTTTCCAAAGAGCATCCAAAAACACTTCAGATGGACGTTATATTTAAGCACAATTTAACCATCTTAGGTTGACTAAATCTTAAAAAGAGAAAACACTTACTATGAAAGGAAAGGCTGTAATAACAGAATACCAAAAAAGAAAAATAAGCCAGCAACAGGGTGAGAATGGGGAGTGAAATCCTGATGGTGTGTCTCTGGGGGCTTTCCACCCTCCCCGGCAGGTCTCAGCGTGGATCGCCCCTGCGCCAGAGCCATGAAGGTCGACTGTCCGTTCCCGCTGTCCCAGGTCACTGCCCGCAACAGCGTGGTGTGGGCTCTGACGGAGCAGCGAGCCCTCCTGTACCGGGAGGGAGTGAGCAGCTTCTGCCCCGAGGGGGAGCTCTGGAAGTTCGACATCGTCAGGTATGCGTGTAAGGGCAGACACTGTCTATGTCCTCCTTGTCCCTGTCTGGTCTTTGTCAGTTTGACGCCCCTTAAGGGACCCATGTGAGCCTCTCCCAGGCAGAGCTGGTTCCCTGAAGGTTTCCAAGGTCATGGTGTTCTCTGGGATTGTCAGAGTCAATGCCAGCAGCCTGGCCTTGAAGGCACCCTGTGCCTCCCTCTGACTGGCAGGCTGGACGTTGGGTCAGAGTTCAGTTTTAAAAATGCTTCTACCCTTGAGCAGCATTTGTGTGTGACCTTGAGCCCCACATGTTCACAGTTCTCTCGTGGTGGTCTTTCTGCAGAACTGCCCAGCATCAGAAAGTTTCTGTTTAGAGTCTCAGATGACTAAGCCAAATACCTTCATTTATTATCTTCCTTGTCAGCTGAAATTATCTATGAATTACAGTTTATTTGGTTGCTTTCTACCAGTCAGAATTTTCCTTGCAGAATCACTGTCTGGCCATTCTTCTAGTGTGAAATTATCAGTAGTCCTTAGAAAAGTTAGATTAGATAGTCTTGGTTTGGGTTTAGCATCCCAGGAAACTTGAGTGAGCTCCTGTTGAGAGCCGGGGCCAGTGCTGGGCTGAGTGTGTGAACATGACCCTGCCCTGGCCTCCCAGAGCTCCCGTCTAGGGGAACCACTGCCCATTGGTGTAGATGGTCCTGAACTGGACAGGGACGTGCCTCACGGGGGTGCCCCGGCCCCCCTGCAGAGGTCAGGGAGGTGCTGTGCTGGGGGGACCTCAGCTAATTCCTGATGCTGGCAGGGACGTCACTGGATGGCAGAGGGAGGGTGTTGTCCGCTGAGAGGGCGGGTCTGCCAGGCTGCCGCTGCCCCACACAACCTGGCGCTGGCAGGTTCTGTTCACTTAATTGGTGGAGGCAGGGTTGGGGCGCTGGACCACACAGGCCTGGCATCCCTCATGCACCTGCGCTTCTTCCCGGGTCATCTTCTCTAAGGAGTGTTCCCCACCGTCCTGGGCCTGCAGTGTGTCCCTCAGGTCCCACCACACGTCTGAACAGTGCATACTGCACAGCCATTGAACTCTTAACTCAAGCTTCCTTCCTTGGAACTTGTGGGTGGGACTCATCTCTTGTCCCACACTGAGCCGCCCCCGCCCAGACACTTGATGTCAATGTCCCAGACACGCTGGGGGCCAAGAACCTGGGTGCTGACACCACGCTGTTGTCTTTGTTTCCAGTGAGCGGCAGGCTTTGGAGCCCATCTGTATAACCCTCGGGGACCAGCAGAGCCTGTGGGCCCTAGACATCCGAGGAAACCTGTGGTTCCGGACTGGCATCGTTTCCAAGAAGCCCCAAGGAGACGATGACCACTGGTGGCAAGTAGGTGTTCAGCTCCAGGGTCCGTGCCAGGGCGCCCCCCACTTAGCGTTCCTCCCTTTTCTTACAGAGTTCGGGGAGCTTGGGTTAAGCCAGCAGTGTTCACCTTTGCTGTTTGATGAGTCATGCTGCTCGGTCGTGTCTGACTCTTTGCAGCCCTCTGAACTCCATGAAATCCTCCAGGCGAGAATCTGGAGTGGGTTTCCACTTCCTTCTCCAGGGGACCTTCTTGACCCGGGGCTTGAACCCACATCTCCTGCACTGCAGGCAGAGTCTTTACCCCTGAGTCACCATTTGAGCACATTAGGAGTATCAGGGCTTTCTCACAGAAAGTAACTTGGAAAGCTCTTTTTGCCTAAATATGCAGGCTTTGTTTATTTATTTTAAATTTTGGTGTTATTTAGAAATTTGATATTACACGCTAAATAAACCTAGTGACATCCATTTGAAGACCTAGGTAATACTAATATTTAACTCTGAAAGAATGTACTAAGAAAAGAGATTAGATAATAGGTGTGAGAAACCCAACCCACAATTAAAACTCACTATCCCTGCTTGTACAGAAGGCCTGTAAATAAATGGTATTTCACCAAAGAAAAGGAGAATTTTCCCAGAAAAGTAAACACTCTCAAATAGTATGGTATAATTAAGCTCTCTTTACCCCTCTGGCAACATTTGGCATAAACGTGTTGCTCTCAGTCCCCAGCGTGACGGGTGGGGCCCTGCTGGCATTCACGCTGTGGGGTGCGCAGCGGCTCTTGCTGTGCGGGCCCCACCGGGTCGGGCGCTGTCCCTCAGGCCTGCCTCGTCGAGGGCAGGTTTTCCATCAGCCGCTCTTAGGTCTTTCAGATGAGCATGTGGAAAAGGAAGTTGTGTTTGCTCTATGTCTCTAATTTAATATGCCAGGTGCTATTTGAAAAGTTATACAAACGATTCAAAAATACTCTGTGTATTTGTAACTGTATTATATAGTTTTACACACACACACATACAAAGTGTGTGTATGCACTAAATTCTGTGTTTAGGTAGCCTAAAGAAAGCTAGATACCATTTTATCATAGTATTCAGAACGTTATCTTCAGAGAAATCTGACAGAGTCATCTCTGGGGTGTTTGGAAGCAGAGCTGTTTTTAGTTACTACAGGATTGATTGCTCTGTAGTGCTTGAGTCAGCATTATGTTTAGCTGTTAAACTGTTCTTTTTTTTTTTTTTACTTGCATCCTACTTATTGGCCAGGCCTGGGTGCTAGGACTGAACGTGTCCCAGGCTTTCCGTGTGGCCTGGCGCCGTACCCTACGAGGAAGGGCAGTAGTCCCCAGGCTCTGCCGGCCTCCTGTGGACTCTGGTAGAGGCTGCCCGGCCAGACTGGCATGCGCCCTGCCCACAAGAGAGAGAGAGGCCACAGGCTCTGCAGCTAACAAACACCATTTGCTTGAACCTCGGTGCAAACAGCCACTCACAGTCAGCCCGAGTTCCGTCACCGTGAGGAAGGGCTGTGTGCGCACGCGGCGTGCAGGGCTGATTTTATAGCTGCTTCTGCTGCATTTGTTTTGTTTATCACACATGAGATTCCCCGTCGGGAGTGACTTCACGTCACTCAGCAATTTGTTGTGCATGACCTCGGAGTGTGGCCTGCATGAGGCCTTCCTAAGACTGGGGCCGTGACATTCTCTCTAATTAAATCCACCAGGGTGGACAGATTTGGGAAGCCGCGCAGTCAGAGAGCTTTCCAGCAACCAGAGCTGCCCAGCAAGGAGAGGTTTCCTTAGACATCCTGGGGAAAGGCCTCTTTTGGGAAAGTGAGAGAAGCGCATCTGGAGCCTAAGCCCGGGTGTGCTCCGCACGTCCAGTACAGGTTCAGCCTGTGCTGCTGTTCTGGCGTAGTCACTAGCAGTGCCGGTGAGGTCAGGGCCTCCTGGTGGCTCAGATGGGAGCGCACCTGCCTGCAGAGCAGGAGATGGGGGTTCGATCCCTGGGTCAGAAAGGCCCCTGGGGAGGTGTGGCTGCCCACTCCAGCGTTTTTCTGGTTGTGCTGGGTCTTCACTGCTGCACTGGCTTTTCTCTTGTTGCAGAGAGCAGGTTTCTCACCGCGCTGGCTTCTCTTGTTGTGGAGCACGGGCTCTCAGCACGCAGGCCTCCGTGGTCACGGCTCCCAGGCTCCAGAGCACGGGCTCAGTGGTTGTGGCGCACGGACCTAGTTGGCTCTGAGGCATGCAGGTTCTTCCCGGATCAGGGTCAAAACCAGGCTCCCTGCGTTGGGAGGCCGATCCTTTACCCCTGAGCCCCCAGGGAAGCCCCCACCCCAGTTCTTGCTTGAAGAATCCCATGGACAGAGGAGCCTGGCGGGCTACAGTCCATGGAGTTGCAGAGTTGACCACCACTGAGCGACTAACACGTTTACTTTCCTGTTAGGTCATGAATTGTTCCATCACTCTACCTACACTACCTTTTTAAAAACCATGTTATGATTCTAAGTATTATACCGGTTGTCCTTTGGAAATTTCTAAATTTCAAAACAAAATAGTCCTTTCTCACTGATTTAGAATAAAAGACTTCCGGGGTGTGGCGGGGTGATATTTAGTCGTAAAAGGAATATATGCTCGTAAGAGGTGCAGGCAGTAGAAAAGTATGTAAACTAAAGGCAGATGTTAGCATCCCCCTGACTCGACCCCTCAGAGGTAATCACACTCAGCGGCGGGGCGGTCCCCACACCTGTCCCCAGTCCTCACACGAGCGCGTGCGGGTGGGGGCGGGGCCTTAGCTCTCAGGCCGCGCGCATACAGAAGGCGCTTGTGACTGCACTGAGAGCGGGGCGCCTGCCCGCCTCCCTCCAGGTGAGCGTCACAGACTACGTGGTGTTCGACCAGAGCAGCCTGTTCCAGACCGTCATCCGCGCCACGCACTCGGTGGCCACGGCGGCCCAGGCGCCCGTGGAGAAGGTGGCGGACAGGCTGCGCACGGCGTTCTGGTCCCAGCAACTGCAGTGCCAGCCGAGCCTGCTGGGCGTCAACAGCAGCGGCGTCTGGATCTCCTCGGGCAAGAACGAATTCCACGTCGCTCGAGGGAATCTCATCGGTGGGTGAATGACTTCCACATCAGCTTGATGGGCAGCTCCACTTAGAGTCAGCTTTTAAAGGACGGCTTTCAGACCTCCACTTGAAAAGACCGTTCAGTGCCGGTGGTGTGCAGTGCGTGTGGAGGCGATCTCTGTGCTCTTGGTCTTGCCCTTTCTTGTCTGTCGTTCCTACGACTGGGACCCAGCGTCTGCCTGGGGTGTTGCCAGTTTCCACTAGGGATGTCATAGGATATGAGGAGAGCACGTGGAGCTTGTTTTCATGTCAGCAGTGTCCATTTACATGAAAAACTCCTCCCATACTTAGAGTCTAGTGAGAGAATAGTCTGTTTCCAGGAGGGAAATTCACTGCCCTGTGGGAGACGCGGGGCACGGGCGTAAGTGCTCACGTGCCAGCTGGGCCTTCGCTGCTGTGAGTGAGCCCTGCTCAGTGGGTCTCCTCCAGCTCATCTCCCCCGGGTGGCCTCCCCCAGCCCTCGGCAGGGCTGCAGCTCTGCCCGTTGGGCTGGCTCTTGCAGTGCTGGCTTGGGTCTCCAATGTTAAGAGCCCTCTAGAACCCCTCCTTTGTGAGGGATTTTGAAGACCAATTGAGGCCTAGAACTGAAGTTCTGAAGCATTCTGAAGTTCTTCTTTCTTTAAAACACTCTTCCCTTATTTTTTCCAGGCACTTACTGGAATCATGTTGTTCCCCGGGGGACCGCCTCTGCCACAAAGTGGGCCTTCGTGTTGGCATCCACTGCCCCCACCAAGGAAGGTGGGTTGGGTGCCATTGAACGGTTAAATCCTGGTGTGACATGGTCGAGTTGGGGTGGGAGCCTGGCCATGGTGGTGTCACAGGCAAGGGCCCCCGAAGCTGGACAGGAGAGAAGGGCCTGCTGTGGGGTGCTGAGGGAGTCTGGAAGCGAGGCTTCTAACTGCTGGGCACATCCAGTGTGGCTGCTGAGGCTGGCAGCCGGTACTCCAGCAGCACATCTCGGGGCCATAGCACAGGCCAGTCGGCAGCAGGCTTGCCCGGGAGCTGGGCCGTTTCCCCTGTGATCCTCGTTTACAGACCCTGCTGGCCTCAGACCCACTGTCCCCCTGGCAGGCACGCCTCCCAACTCCACTCAGAGCTCAGAGCCCCTCCTGCAGCTCAGGGCAATCAGGTGGCCCTGCTGGCGGCCAAAGCATCTGCCCAGGATGGTGCCAAGTCCAACAAGATGATGCATGAGTCTGTGGTTCAGAGGGAGTGGCCAGCGAGGTCCAGCCTGTAGCCGCCAGAATGTGGAGGATTCGGTCAGTGCAGCAGAACGCTCCCTTGCCAGACGGTCTGACCGCAGTGCCGAGGGGGAGAGCTCTGAACACCACAGGTGTCCTGAATGCAACCTCTGCCCTCATCTATCCTGCGGGTCATGACCGGGACACATTGCATTAGAGAAGCACACTGTACTTCCTGGGTTGGCGGTGGCGGGGTGGAAGATTACCAACTGACTCCTCAGGGCTGTTACTTAAATATCTAACGTGGCCATGACCTTATGTTTTCAAAATCCCCCCCCAAAATTTTAATTTTAAACTATATCTCTCCCCAGGTTTTAGATAATCTGACTCTCATTGTAAAACTTCTCTAAGTGTGGTTTGCATTTTAAAGTGAACTGAGCCTCAAGGACTCTGAATAAATGGAGAGAATGAAAACGTGTAATTTGGGGGTGAGGAAAGGGAGAAGAGGCTTTTCTGGCATTCTGGGGCTCCTCCAGCAGCCTCACCCTGCCACCTTCCTGCCACCCGGGCAGAGGCTCCTCAGTGGCATACTGCCAGGGAGTCGCTGAGCTTGCTTCCTCGGGACCCTGGCCAACACACCATGATGAAGGCTTCCCGGTTCATTATAGAACATCCAAGGTGTGGGCCACTAAGCCAGTGATGTGGGCTTCCAAGATCTGACTTCTTTTGTTTCTTCCGAGTGTGTCGGGCTGGTTTCCTGTTTACTGGCTGCTCCTGCCCTGCGGTGGGGAGCGAGTGTGGGTGCCAGGCCGGGGCCTCACGGTGATGCTGTGACCTCTCTGCAGGAAGCTCGCTGTGGCTGTGCCAGAGCAGCAAGGACCTGTGCCGCGTGAGTGCCCAGCACGCCCAGTCCCGCCCATCCACCGTGCAGCTGCCCCCCGACGCCGAGATGAGGGCCTACGCCGCCTGCCAAGACGCCCTGTGGGCACTGGACAGCCTTGGCCAGGTGTTCATCCGGACGCTGTCCGCCACTGCCCCACAGGCATGCACTGGGCCCGGCTGGACCTCTCCCAGCTAGGTAGGCCGCCTGCAATGCCGCCCCCGCCCGCCTTCAGCCACATGGAGACGGGAGGGCTGACCCGCCTCCCGGGGCCCCTGTGTTCAACCGCGTGACTTCTTGGAGGCTGCTCACTAGACTGCAGGAGGCCGATTAGCTGCTCTTGCTCGTTAACGGGCCTCCTAAGAGTCTCATGAGGAGCCTCCCCTCCCCACCCTCTCCAGGTTGCAGGGTTCAGAACCCAGGAGGAGCGTGTCCTGGAGAGGGGCTGGGAGAGCTGCTCCGGCCCATTCTGCAGTGCGGCTGCCTCTGCTGCTTGGTGCCCGTCCGGTCATAGGCCAGGCCCATGACCGGAACAGCCCTCCCCACTGCTGCCCGGGGTGTGCAGATCCCTGCATGCTCTTAGTGTCCTCGCCAGGGCTGCAGGGCAGCCAAGCAGCCTGATGCTGCTTATAAGTAATTCATTCCCATTCCGGGAAATAGAGTGAGCCGCACCTTCAGGTCATCCTCCGGGCAAAGTCAGGCATGGCTGTCAGGAGGCGAGGCTCCCCCAGCCACTCCAGGGCCCGTGTGAGCCTTAGGAATACTTCTCTGCTGGATAGGTTCCCACCCGGTGAACTGACAACCAGTATTGTGTTAGGCGATAGAACTGAATTTTATAAGCGTTTAACGTTTGAGAATTCAACCACATGTTCTCATTTAACAAATAAAAAGGAAGGACGAGAAAGGAGGAGGGGGTGTTGTCTGCCTCCCACACCAGCAGCCCTCGCCGTGCCTCCAGCCAGCGGCCTCTCACCGTCCTATAATGTGCAGAAGCTCTGTCGTTCTTTGGTCCCACGAGGCCCCCAAGTATAATCAGCTTAGCTGGAGAAGCAGGTTGGTTCTCAACTAAAGAAGCAAGCTTTGTTCCAAAGCTAGGAATTCTCCAGGGTCATTTAGATTATTTATGCTTTTGGAATCTCCTTGTTTTGAACCTAAGCCACACACCAGGGCGGGCGCGGTCCAGCCAGCAAAGTGCTCGCCCGCCGCCACCCCCTGGAGGACCGGAGCGGCCGTGCTGGCTGTGCTCCTGCCTGCGCTGTGGGGCACCCTCCTGCCTTCCCTGGGACACTTTGGTTGGGTCAGACTCTGCTGGCCTGAGCCTTCTTCCATCAGCCCCAACTAGGCCAGCTTGGGAGTTTCTGGAGGTACAAAGGTAAGCACGAGGTTTGTGTCCTTGCTACAGTCTTGAGAGCAGTGGGAGGCTGCGCCCTTGCCCCGTCTGAATCAGAAGCAGCGCTCATCTTTGTAGAGAGGCCGCTGTGAGCGCAGCATGAGCAGTTGTCAAGCTGGCTCCATTGTGGAACCAGCCCTGCCGGGCCTCCCACCTAGTTCCGTCCAGTCTTCCCGCAGTGGCTCACTGGCTGGCATGCCACAGGTCTTGGAGCTGCCCATCTGGGTTTCCCTGGAGTTGGTGGCCATTCCTTCGAGGGAAGAAACTCAGCTTGGAGGCGGGGGCTGAGTTTCAGTTCAAAGAGTGGGAGCCCGCTGCCAAGACCGTCCTGAGATCAGGCTGCACTTCCTTCCCAGCCTGCAGAGGGTAGGGGGCTTACGGAGCTGCCGCCCTGCCTCTTGTCAGCAGAAGCGTCTGGAATCCAGCCAGGGCTGGAATGGGTCACAGACGGCACATGCAGGTGGGCAAGCCGAGACGCGGGGCTCACAGCAGCAGGAGCTGCGCGGGCCATGCGTGGGGCTGGGCCTGCGCAAGCTTCCGGGTCACCTGGAAGCCTCTGCTCCCACCTTTGTGATAGTAACAGCAGTCCCCGCTCCAGACAGAGGCTACAAGGAAGCGTTCTGTGTGAATACTCGCTCTCTCAGGCAGGGGTGACGGCTGCTGGGGAATGCGGGGTGGCGGGGACGTGATTCCAGGAAGCTCCACTTTTTTGGTCTTTATCCTGCCTGAGCTCTGAGTTTATTTACCTGAGTTACTGGCTGATACTGAGATGACAGATGAAGACCCTTTCACCATCTTCTGAACA
>SJXQ01012922.1:101348-120146 GCA_006408695.1 Aepyceros melampus
CTGAACATCTCGAAGGAAGGCAGCAGCGTGTCCAGAGTTGGGAGGCGGGAGTGGGGGGTGTAGGGAGCCGCAAGGGGTGCTGGGCCAGGGTGGGGGCGGTGAAAGCCGCTTGGGCGCTGGCTCCTTTTTCGTTGGGCTCTCTGCAGGGCTGGGCTGTGGAGCCTGTGGGACAGCGAGGTTTCAATCAGGGTTTCCAGAATTATTATTTAGAGTGAGGGACGCAGATTCTGAGATCAGGTGTGTGCTCCCTCCCAGACCCTCGTCTGCGTGTCCGTGGCAGACGCTCGTCAGGCGGCTCTGCTGAACAGCAGTGAACGGCGTGTGGTGATGCAGAGGCCGTGGGTGCTGCCTGGCTCGCACACCTGGGCTGGCCTGGGATGCTCCGCTGTTGTTTTATTTTTTATTTTTATTTATTTATTTTTTTTCCACTGTTGTTTTAAAAGCTGGCCGTGGTGGTGCTGACAGCAGGAACAGGAAGCACAGCCTTGCAAGCCCGTGGTTCTGCCTGTGAGGATTCTGTTCAGTAGCAGCTTCTCTTTCCCAAATGCACTTCTTTTTTTTGGTAGTCATCCTATGGTATTATATCAGCTTCAGATGTACAATATAGTGATTCAGTATCTTTTTATAGATTCAGTTCAGTCGCTCAGTTGTGTCCAACTCTTTGCGACCCCATGGACTGCAGCATGCCAGGCCTCCCGGTCCATCACCAACTCCCTGAGTCCACCCAAACTCTTGTCCATTGAGTCAGTGATGCCATCCAACCATCTCATCCTCTGTCGTCCCCTTCTCTTCCTGCCCTCAATCTTTCCCAGCATCAGGGTCTTTTCGATTACACACCATACAAAGTTGTTACCAACTATGAAATACCGACTGTATTCCCCACGTTGCACATCACATCTTTAGTCAGTTTGTTTTATAACTGGTAGTTTGTACCTCCTAATCCTCTTCACCTATTTTGTCCCCCTCCTCGACCCCACCCCCTTCTGGTAACCACTGGTTTGTTTTCTGAATCTGTGAGTCTATTTCTGTGTTGTTACATTTGTTTTCTTATTTAGACTCCACATTTAAGGGCTTCCCTGATAGCTCAGTTGGTAAAGAATCCACCTGCATTGCAGGAGACTCCAGTTCGATTCCTGGTCGGGAAGATCCCCTGGAGAAGGGAAAGGCTGCCCACTCCAGTATTCTGGCTTGGAGGAGTCGATGGTCTGTGTATAGTCTGTGGGGTCACAGAGAGTCGGACACGACTGAGTGGCTTTCGCTCTCACTTGTGAGTGAGCCCCGTGGTGTGTGTCTTTGACTCCTTCACTAAGTAGGGCGCTCTGCAGACCCGTCCACATTGTTGCAGACGGCGAGGTTTATGGTGCTCTGCAGACCCGTCCACATTGTTGCAGATGGCGAGGTCCCGTTCTGTCATGGCTGATACTCCGCTGTGTGTGTGCACCACACCTTCATCCGTTCCCTTGCTGACGGATACTCAGGTTGCTTCCACGTCTTGCTGTTGTGAATCATGCTCCTGTGAACCGCTTGATGAGGTGCATATATCTTTCCAAATTAGTGTTTTCATTTCCTTTTTTCAGATAAATACCCAGGAGTGAAGTTGCTGGACCATATGATAGTTCTGTTTCTACGTTACAGTGACGGTACCAGCTTACATTCCTACCAACAGTGTACTAGAGTCCCCTTTTCTCCACATTCTTGTCAACATTTGTTATCTGTTGTCTTTTGATGGTGGCCATTCTCATCGGTGTGAGGGGTGATACCTCACTGTGGCTCTGATTTGCATTTTCCTAATCATTACTGATGTTGAGCATCTTTTCTTGTGCCTGTTGGCCATCTGTATGTCTTTGGAAAAATGTCTGTTCAGGCCCTCTCCCTTTTTTTAAATTGGATTGTTTATCTGATTTTGAGTTGTATGAATAATTTATATAGTTTGGATATTAACTCCTTATCAAACGTCATTTGCAAACATCTCCCATTTAGCTATCGTTGTTGCACAGTCACTAAGTTGTGTCTGACTCTGTGACCCCACAGACTGCAGCACACCAGGCCACCCTGTCCTTCCCTATCTCCCAGAGTTTGCTTGAATTCATACCCATTGAGTCAGTGAGCCTATCTAACCATCTCATCCTCTGCTGCCTCCTCCTTTTGCCTTCAATCTTCCCAGTGTTAGGGTCTTTTCTAATGAGTTGGCTCTTTGCATTAGGTGGCCAAAGTATCGGAGCTTCAGCTTTTGCATCAATCCTTCTAGTGAACATTCAGGTTTGATTTCCCTTAGGATGGACTGGTTGGATCTCCTTGCAGTCCAAGGGACTCTCAAGAGTCCTCCAGCACCACAGTTCAAAAGCATTAATTCTTCAGCTCTTAGCCTTCTTTATGGTCCAACTCTCACATCCATACATGACTACTGGAAAAACTATGACTTTAACTATGCGAATTTTTGTCAGCAGAATGATATCTCTGCTTTTTATTATGCCGTCTAGGTTTGGATTGCTCTCCTTCCCAGGAGCAAGCGTCTTTTAATTTCATGGCTGCAGTCACCATCTGCAGTGATTTTAGAGCCCAAGAAGATAAAGTTTGTCACTCCTTCCTCTTCATCCCCTTCAGTCAGTTCAGTTCAGTCGCTCAGTCATGTCTGATTCTTTGCGACCCTGTGGACTGCAACACGTCAGGCTTCCCTGTCCATCACCAACTCCAGGACCTTGCCCCAACTCATGTCCATCAGGTTGGCAGTGCCATCCAACCATCTCATCCTCTGTCGTCCCCTTCAGCTCCTGCTTTCAATCTTACCCAGCATCAGGGTCTTTTCCAATGAGTCAGTTCTTCGCATCAGTTGGCCAAAGTATTGGAGTTTCAGCTTCACCATCAGTCCTTCCAATAAATATTCAGGACTGATTCCCTTTAGGATGGACTGGTTGGATCTCCTTGCTGTCCAAGGGACTCTCAAGCGTCTTCTCTAACACCACGGTTCAAAAGCATCAGTTCTTTGGTGCTCAGCTTTCTTTATAGTCCAACTCTCATATCCATACATGACTACTGGAAAAACCATAGCTTTGGCTAGACAGACCTTTGTTGGCAAAGTAATGTCTCTGCTTTTTAATACGCTGTCTAGGTTGGTCATAGCTTTTCTTCCAAGGAGCCAGGGTCTTTTAATTTCATGGCTGCAGTCACCATCTGCAGGTATGGAGCCCCTCAAAGTAAAGTTTGTCACTGTTTCCATTGTTTCCCCATCTATTTGCCATGAAGTGATGGGACTAGCTGCCATGATCGTAGTTTTTTGAATATTGACTTTTAAGCCAGCTTTTTCACTCTCCTCTTTCACCTTTATCAGGAAGCTCTTTAGTTCCTCTTCACTTTCTACCATGAGGGTAGTGTCATTCTGCATATCTGAGGTTATTGACGTTTCTCCCGGCAATCTTGATTCCAGCTTGTGCTTCATCCAGCCCAGCGTTTCTCATGATGTACTCTGCGTTTAAGTTAAATAAGCACGGTGACAATATACAGCCTTGACGTATTCCTTTTCCTATTTTGCACCAGTCCATCGTTCCATGTCCTGTTCTAACTATTGCTTCTTGTCTTACATACAGGTTTCTCAGGAGGCAGGTAAGGTGGTCTGGTATTCCCATCTCTAAGAATTTTCCACAGTTTGTTGTGATCCACACAGTCAAAGGCTTTAGTGTAGTCAATGAAGCAGAAGTAGATGTTTTTTTGGAATTCCCTTGCTTTCTCCATGATCCAGTTTGATCTCTGGTTCTCTTTTTCTAAACACAGCTTGTACATCTGGAAGTTCTCAGTTCACGTATCACTAAAGCCTAACTTGAAGGATTTTGAGCATAACCTTGGTAGCGTGTGATATGAGTGCAATTGTATGGTAGTTTGAACATTCTTTGGCATTGCTCTTCTTTGGAATTGGAATGACAGCTGACCTTTTCCAGTCCTGTGGCCACTGTTGAGTTTTTCAGATTTGCTGACATATTGAGTGCAGCACTTATAACAGCATCCTTTTTTAGGATTTTAAATAGTTCAACTCGAATTCTATCACCTCCACCAGCTTTGTTCATAGTGCATACGTGTGTGTGCTAAGTCACTTCAGTCATTTCCGACCCTTTGTGACTCTATAGAAACTGTAGCCCACCAGGCTCCTCTGTCCATGGGATTCTCCAAGCAAGAATACTGGAGTGGGTATTCTTGCAGTGCCCTTCTCTAGGAGTCCTCCCGACCCAGGAGTTGAACCCACGTCTCTCAGGTCTCCATCATTGGCAAGTGGGTTCTTTACCACTAGCTCTACCTGGGAAGCCCTTTGTTCATAGTAATGCTTCCTGAAGCCTGCTTGACTTCACACTCCAGGATGATGTTGCCTTTTCATTTTGTTGATGATCCAGAATGTACTCTCCTTCCTGACTTCACTTCTCTGTTCCATTAACTTCTCTGGCTGTTTCTGCTTCTCTGCTGGCCAGGGTGGTCGACAGTGTGTCTCTCCGTCTTCACCAGAACGTCTCCTGGGCTGTCTTATCCTCTGCTTCCCTCCACCACTGCCAGGGCCAGAGCTCCACCCCTCTCGCATACACTCCTGCACACACACTCCTGCACGGCTATCACCTCCTCTCTGCTCCAGGGTGCCCCACTCCCGCCACAGCTGCCTGAGCTCTCCTCCTAAAACTCGGCTTGGGATGCCACCTGTGCTTGACCTTAAATGGCTCCACATGCCCTGGAGTCAAGTTCCAGTCTTGGGGTGACACCTGGCCAGCTCAGGCTGCCTTTTGAGGGCCTGGTGCAGTGGGGCTCCCAGTGCTGGCCATGGCTCTTACCATGCCAGGCCCCCCTTTCTCCTGTGGTCTAGAGCAGCATCCACCATGCTCTTGCCTTCCTCAGCACCCTGTTCCCACGCTGTCCCAGCACTCACTTCTTTCAGACCCTCGAGGAGCTTCCATTGGAGGTGGAGGGCCCCACGGATGGCCATATCCACCCACAGCAGAAATTAGACTGTCAAGCAAGTTGTCATCATTTTACAACTCCATTTCTAAGTAATTCTGGAATATGGGTTTTGATTCCTTGTTACTGATCATCACAAATAAAACTAGTAACAGGTACAAGATGTCTTCACCATAATTCATTAGTCCAGCTCCACGTTGTCATCCGCTTGCCCAAGGCGTGAGGTAGGAGATGCTGGCTTATCAGAGCTGTTCAGAGATGTGCTTTCTTACCTGGTTCCCTTTCTGTCCTGGCCTTTCACGGATGTTCTGACACTGAAAACAAAAAAGCAGAAACCCATCTTCCCAGTGCTAGCAGTGTGATCCAGGCTACCTCATGGCCTTGACGGTGGGCAGCACCAGGTCATTTAAAGTCTGGAATGTCACCACCTCTTACAGTGTAAGCAGGTATTTCAGTTTTAAGAATGACTTTAGCAACGTATCAAATCATGAACATGCTGTCTGTCTTTTCTGTCTTTCTTTTTCAAGATGTAGCGTCCCTCTTTTCTGTCCTTGTACAAATTACTAAATCGCTGCTTTGGGATTAGATTAAGAGAATTATTTTTCTCTTTTTAAATTCAGATATAGTTGATTTACAGTGTTGTGAGGTTTTTAATTAGTTTTTATTGGAGTATAGTTGATTACAGTGTTGTTAGTTGCTACTAACAAATATAGCAAAGTAAGTCTAGCAAACAGCTATAGCAAAGTCAGTCAGTTATACATCTATCCACCCTTTTTTAGATTCTATTCCCATACTACAATGTTGTATTAATTATTGCTATACAGCAAAGTGATGCTGCTATACATACATGCACATACACACACATATATATATTATTTTCCATCATGGTTTATCTATCATAGAATATTGAATATTCTATGAATATTGGAAAATTCCATCATAGAATATTGACTGTTGTGCCCTGTGCTGTATAGTTGAACCTTGTTATTTATTCTGCATGTAATAGCTTAACATCTACTAACCCTAACCTCTGAACCCATCCCTCCCTCAACCTCAACCCCTTGGCAGCCGCCAGGCAGCTCTCTCTGTCCCTGATTCTGTTTCTGTTTCATAGATAAGTTGCTTTGTGTCAAGTTTTAGATTCCACGTATAAGTGAAATTATTATAGTATATAATTATATGTACAAATTATTGTATAGATAGACAAAAATTATTGTAATAATTTCTAGTTGCATCCATGTTGCTGCAAGTGGCCTTCCTGGCATTATCCCAGATCTTTATCCATTTGTCATCGATGGACATTTAGGTTGCTTCCATGCTTGGCTATTACAAATAGTGCTGCTGTGAAGATACAGGTGACTGTATCTTTTGGAATTATAGTTTTGTCCAGATATATCCCCAGGAGTGGGATCGCTAGATCATGTTGCCTTTTAGTTTTTAAGGAACCTCCATACTGTTCTCCACAGGGGCTGCACCAGCTGACGTTCCCGCCGACAGTGCAGGAGCGCCCGTTTCTCCACACCATCTCCAGTGTTTATTTTTTGCAGACTGGTTAGTGACAGCCATTCTGACTGCTGTGAGGTGGTGCCTCACTGTGGTTTTGGTTTGCGTTTCTTAGACTCAGAGACTTCTTCAGTTCAATGTTTGGCTGTTGAGCTCAGTTACAGAGACTGAACATGAAATATTATGATTTATGACAAGCCTAGTTTTTAGAAAAAAGTTGCATCGTTTAGCAGATATTTAAGATGCTCATAACATTTCATTTCCCAGTACACATAAATATGCCTGTGTCAGGCACTAGAATGTTTAGCGAACTAATGCAATCTGTAATTGAATTCATCTGGTCACAGCATTTAATGAAGACATATTCAGCGTCAGTTCATGCCTTTAGGTAGCAAATAGGACTACATTATATAGTAATTTATGCAGAAAAGCAATTTTATAAATAGTGAAAACCAAATAAATGCCACCTTTTGTTCTAAAATATATGTTTAAAAAGTAGTCTTAAAGGGACAGTGTCTGATCTGTTGAATAAAGTAATTAAAAATTTTTTTTTTTACATGGGAGCGAAAAGCACAACAGGAGACAGGAAAATTACAGTGTGTCTGTGTTAGCTGGACTAGTGTTGTAGTTAACAAGCCCTAGATCCCCGCGGCTTAACACATGCTTGCTGCTCTCTGCTCCCAGGAGGTTGGCTCTCGCCCCGTCGTCGTCTCGCGGGTGGTGGCTGACTGAGCCCCTGCTGTGCACTGTGGCCACCGCAGCAGGGACCCCTGAAGGGAAGGCCCTCTTGCCAGCTCATTTAGGCTTCAGCTCAGGGAGGACGGACCACTTCCGCTGTGGCGGGAGCTGTGCTTGGCTCCACCTGTCTGCACCCACTGGCCTGTGGAGACCTCTGGGAGGTAGGAGACCACAGAAAGGCCCCGACTAAACGTTTTCTCTTTTGACCTCTCTCTCCCGTTCACAATAAGTTCACTTATACACAGGCTTTTACACTTGTTCTGGAAGACGCTGGCCTTGTAATGTGAACTCTGTCTCACTGGGGTGGAGCTCGGTGCTCGCTCTGAGGTGCTGACCCAGGGTGTTTCTGTCACCATGGACCTTTCTTCACAGGAGCAGTTCCTAGAGGGCAGGTTGACGATCCCAACATAGAAAATCATTTTAAATTAACATTTTAAAGTGAGAATTTGTTTCTCAGCTATTTCTGTAATTTACTGCTGGAAGTACTTTATTTGGATTGCTACAGATCTTTTAATATGTAATGCTGGAGCCCTGGGATGTCTATTTTAACTCTGTAAAAGATTTTTAAAATACAGTTCATTTTGGTGTAGAGAAATCATCTTTAGAAAATTTTTCCAGTAGTAATAGACTAATATTTTTAAGCTAAATGCACGTGATGAGATTTTCCCATTGCAGGATCAGTGCCTGTACGATCTAGTGATGACAAAGGCTGTCCTCTGACGCCAGTGACAACTGTGTGTGGGCCGCAAGCCCCCCGGCAGTGAGCCTAGCTGCACCACCGCCTTCCTGCTTTACGGTCAGAGTGACGCATCCTCTGACTTAGGCACCAGGAGCCAAACCGTTCAGCCTGGAAAATGGGCAAAAGGCTTGACGGATACTTCACAGAGGAAGTGTCCCCATAAGCACATTAAAAGGTTCTCAGCATCACTTGTTATCAGGAACATGCAAATTAAAACAATAACAAGATGCCACTTTACTTCTACTAGGATGGCCGACATGAATAGGTACCCAGAGTGGATGCTGGTGAGGTGTGGGCTGCAGCTGGGTGTGTAAGATGGGGTACTGGCAGCCTCTTTGGAAGTTAAACACATAAACGTCATAGCCCAGAGTCCCACTGCTAGGTGTTATTCAGGAAAAACAATACATGTTCACCAAAAAGTCTTGTCCAGGAATGACGATAGCAGCTTTGCTCCTAGTAGCACAGTGTGGAAGTGACTGAAGTGTCTGCCAGTAGGAGACACTAACTGTGGCTGTTACATGCACGGAATATTACCCAGCAGCGAGGAGGAGTGAATGGCTTGAGTGTCCCGTCCAGAACATTACACTGAGTGCAGGAAGCTAGGCCAGAGGGAGTGCGGGCCTTGATCCTGTTCTCCTGGACATCTAGACCAGACTGACTGGATCTATGCAACAGAAGTCCAAACAGTGGCTGCCTCAGGGCAGAGGGTGTTGACCAGAAGAGGCCTGAGGGAACTTTCTGGGTGATGAAAACGTTCCGTGACGGGATAAGACACAGTTACTCGGGTATATTCACTTGTCACCAGTGATGAAGCTGAACTTGTAAGATCTGTGCACTCAGCGTGTGTGGAGCCCGAGGTCAGAGCAGCCGACAGGGAGGAGTTGGCCTGGCCTGGGCTCAGACCACAAGGCACCCTTGCCTCCTGGCTTAGCCGCCTTCTCTCTGGGATCTGGGCAGACCTCTCCACGTCCGCGTCCTGATGGCCTCGCGTGAGCCAGGGCAGCAATGGCCAGGTATGGCTGTCATGAGCTTTGGTGACTGGTGGCTGCGCCCTTTCTCCCAGACTCTTGATCAAATATAATTTCTCCTGAAAGGCTCCTCCCACTTCTTTTCCTCTTAAAATCAGTTTAATAAACAAGGAGAAACGTAAAAAGAAAAATGAAGATTCCAGGAGGCTTCATTAGTCAACTGTAATTGGAAGGATTAATGCTGAAGCTGAAACTCCTAGTACTTAGGCCACCTGATGGGAGGAAGAGCTGACTCATTTGGGAAGACCCTGATGCTGGGAAAGATTGAGGGCAGGAGGAGAAGGGGACGACAGAGGATGAGATGGTTGGATGGCATCACCAACTCGATGGACATGGGTTTGGGTGAACTCCAGGAGTTGCTGATGGACAGGGAAGGCTGGTGTGCTGTAGTCTATGAGGTCGCAAAGAGTCAGACACGACTGAGTGACTGAACTGGACTGAATTCTGACTAGGATCAAGATTATGCAAAGAATGAATTCTCTCACCCCAGACCCAGAATTTGCTGCTAACGGTTGTGTATGTGATGAAGCTCATTGTGAGGCCCGTGCTGAGGTATTAACCCATGCTTGGTGGCTCAGGGCGTGTGCTGATGGCGTCTTGACTCCTCTGCTCTGGCGTGGCAGGGCTGCAGTGTGGCGGCAGGCAAGTGGCCGGGCACCTGGGGCCTTGGTGACTCTCATGCACGATAATATTCTCCAACCATAGAGTTCAGCTGCACAGGCAGTGTCGTTTCTTCCTTTGAAGAACAAAAATCAAAGTTGATAGCTTATGTGAGCTGTGCGTCATCACACGGAAGTGGCTAACACTGTGCCTTCTCTGTGTTTACAGGAGCTGTGAAACTGACAAGCCTGGCCTGTGGAAACCAGCACGTCTGGGCCTGCGACTCTAGGGGTGGCGTTTACTTCCGCGTTGGCACCCAGCCGCTGAACCCCAGTCTTATGCTTCCGGCTTGGATAGCGATTGAGCCGCCTGTCCAGGTGAGCAGAGGTTCCCTGATCCCAGCTCCCCAGTTGGCTGGTCAGGTGCTGAGCTGAGGAGATGACGCGCCTGCTGGCCAGGGCCTCCCAGCAAACAGGGCGGAGGCGCGTATCCGGGCTCCGGGGGCTGAGTGTGCCCAGGATCCGCACACGCTCATCCCCTGGCGTTCCAACTCAGAGTCTGGTATTTGTGGAGTTTAGAGCTGAACAGGTTCACGATTATCTGAGCCAGGGCTGCTTTTTCTTTCTCAAAAATGTTTTGTTTCTTTTTTAAAATGAGCATTTTTTTTAAAACAAATAATATCCAAAGGGAAGAGAGTAAAAGCCCCATAAAGATCTTGTGATGAGAGAGCCTATCATCATTATTTTGTGAGTGCCTTTTCTATTTTGTTGAAGAAATTGTTTTTCATTTTTTAAAAATATTTTATTTATTTGCTGCATCAGGTCTTAAGTTGTGCGTAATGAGAGGACTCACTGTGGCACATGGACTCTAGTTGTCACACAAGGTCTCTCTGTGGCGCAGACGCTCTAGCTGTCTCGCGAGGGCTCTCTGTGGCGCAGACGCTCTAGCTGTCTCGCGAGGGCTCTCTGTGGCGCACAGACTCTAGCTGTCTCGCGAGGACTCACTGTGGCGCACAGACTCTAGCTGTCTCGTCTCGCGAGGTCTCACTATGCCGGAGACTTTCCCCTTGTCTCGCGAGGTCTCTTGTGGTGCAGACTCTAGTTGTGGTGCCCATGCTTAGTTGCTCTGAGGCATGTGGGATCTTAGTTCCCCAACCAGGGATTGAACCCACGTCCCCTGCTTTGCAAGGGGGATTCTTAGCCACTGGACACCCAGAGGAGTCCCCAGAAAATATTTTTCTTATGCGTCCCATCCCATCCCCAACTCCTGCCGTATTTTAGTTTACCATGTATCCTAAATGTTTTTCGTTTGTTCTGCCACTCAACTCAAAAGCTGAAGTCTGATTTTCTTGCACACTTTAGTTACCCTTAAATAGCTAGTAGCCCTGGTGACTATGCTAAGTGTACTTCTATTAAAACTTTTGCACGGAAGGTTGTGCTTTAATGAGTTATTTACTCCAGTGCTTTCTAGTCCCCGTTTGTGACTTTGTTGGGAAAAAAAACTGAAGCCTCACGCACAGGGGCAGCAGGAGTGGCTGGCTGAATAGATGCGTCAACGGAGGTGGGGAGCCCAGTGCCCGGCGGGTGCCGGTGCTGCTGGCCGTCTGCATTTGGGCACCTTAAACCCCTAGGGATGCGGCAAGAGGTCAGGGTGCACGGCTGAAGACCGCCTGTCTTGCCCAGGAGGCCTGGGACGCGTGCTGGGAGCCTCTGCAGTCAGAGGCCTGTGCCAGGTTCTTTTAGGCCAGTGGCCACGGCCACAGGGAGGCTCCACGCGGATCTTCGTCTCACAGGGTCATGGCGAGAGTGATGGAATCGTGTCTGAGTTCGAAGGTGCTGTGTGCACACCAGCCCCGTGTTCCTCTGCACACAGAGCTGGCTGACAGCTGCCCTGTGCAGTCCACGCAGCACAGGGGAGGGTGTGTGGCTGGCCGGCCGTGTGGCACTCTGCTGATGGGTGGCGAGGATTTCTCTGCTGTTCGCAAACTCTCCTTAGACGAGCTGGCACCCTCTTGTTGCCTGACCCCTTTGGTAGTCATTGCCACCTCCTAGCAGGTTTATCTTAAAGGGTTATAATTCACCCTTTACGGTATACAACTCAGTGCTTTTAGTATATTTGCAAAGCTCTGCAACCATCCCTGCTCTCCAATCTAGAACTTTCTCACCTGGAGAGAAACCCCTGGCCCACTGGTAACCACTCCCCTTTCCTCTCAGAGCCCTCACCCCGCGGCCCTGGCAGCCACCCGTCTCCCTTTGTGTTTCTATGCACTTGCCTGGTCTGGATTTTCCTATTTCCTGTAAATGGAATCTTGTAATTGGTGGCGTTTTTATCTGCCATCTTTCCCTTAGTGTCGTCTTTTCAGTGTTCATCCACACTGCAGCACGTGTCAGTCCTTCATTCCTTTAATGACTGAACAGTGTTCCATTCCATTCTACCAGGGCTTCCTGGTGGCTCAGCTGGTAAAGAATCCACCTGCAGAGAGGGACACCTGGGTTCAGTCCCTGGGTTGGGAAGATCCCCTGGAGAAGGGAAAGGCTACCCACTCCAGTATTCCGGCCTGGAGAATTCCATGGACTGTATAGTTCATGTCAGACACAACTGAGCGACTTTCAGGATTCCATTGTGTGGACTTGCCACGTTTTGTTTACCCATTCGTCAGCTGATGGATGTTTGGGTTGTTCCCACTTTCTGGCTGATATGGATAATGCTGCTGTGAACATTCTTGTACAAAATTATACAGACTTGTGTTTTCAGTTCTGTTGGGTCTATAACTTTACGTGGAATTGTGGGGTCATATGGTGATTGTATGTTTAACTTTCTCAGGAACTGCCAGACTGTTTTCCACACTGGCTGCACCATTTTACATTCTACCAGCAATGTATGAGGGTTCTGATTTCTCTATACCCTTACTGAAAAACTTTTTTTGACTCAGTTTAAAAAGCCTGTCTTAGTGGGTGTAAAACCATTTTTCATGGTGGTTTTCTTTAAAAAACAGGGTAAAAAGTTCATTGAAACAGGAAAAGCCAATTTTTATATTACGGGGGTTACTGAATGTTCTGATTTGTATTAGAACAGTCCTATACAGAAAGGAAAGCTGATCTGATTCAAATTGGCAGTTTTTGTTATAATCAGTTGAGTTTTTTTTTAATTTAGATATAATTGATGTGTAGTATTGTATTAGTTTCACAGGTACAGTATGATTTGATATTTATGTATATATTGCAAAGTGATTGCCGCAGTAAGTCTAGTACGCACCTGTCGCGATGCACAGTCTTCTCTTGGGATGCGAGCTTCAGGTCTGCCCTCTCGGCGCAGTCCTCTTTGGCGCTGTGGGCTTAGGGGCTCTCAGCCTTGCGGGCCTGCGGCACAGTGTGGACTGCGGCCCCCGTGCTGGCCACTGTAGTCGCTTGTCCTCGCAGTTTCGATTTGTGTTTCCTGAAGGGCCATGAGCATCTTGTGTGCTTATTCGTCATTTATGTATCTTATTTGGGGAACTGACATATTCAGGTACTTTGCTCATTTTTTAATTGGGTTATTTGTCTTTTTACTACTGAGTTGTAAGGCTTTTTCATATATTCTGGATGTGTGCATCTCACGTGTGCATACCACTCGCTCAGTCGTGTCCCAGACCCTTATGAGAATTATGATTTACAAGGGTTTTCTCCCACTCTCTGGGTTGTTGCTTCACTTTCTTTATGGTGTCTTTTAAGGCGCACAGAATTTTTTAATTTTGATGAAGGCCATCTTACCTCCGTTTTCCTTCAGTTGCTCATATTTTTGGTGTCATCGAGAATGACATGAAACCATAAGGTCCTCTTCTTTCAGCATCTAGATTCTGGAAGAACCTCTAGGGAGCAAAGCTAAAATCGGGGGATGTAAGCTTTACTTGGAGTGCTCTGTTAACTGTGGGCTTCCCTGGTAGCTTAGTGGGTAAAGAATCTGCCTGCAGTGCAGGAGACCCTGGTTCGATACCTGGGTCGGGACGATCCCCTGGAGGAGGGATAGGCTGCCCACTCCACTATTCTTGGGCTTTCCTTTTGGCTTGGGGAAGAATCCACCTGCAACGTGGGAGACCTGGGTTCTATCCCTGGGTTGGGAAAATCCCCTGGAGAAAGGAAAGGCTACCCACTCCAGTGTTCTGGCCCAGAGATTCCATAAACTGTATAGTCCATGGGATTGCAAAGAGTCAGAAACAATTGAATGACTTTCACTTTAACTGTAACTAACTATTGACTGTGGGTTGATCAAAGCCTCGCCCAAGAAAATGCCAAAATAGAACAAATTCAAATGAAAGGGCCTCAAAGCTGTGCTCCGAGTAAAGTAGTGACTGCTCAATGGGCTGTTCAGCATTAACTGTTTTGGGCACTTCTGTTGAATGGACCACATTCTCCTATTCAGTAGCTTCCAGTGTGCTACAGAAGTGCACATCGAGCTTGTAGCTGCAGAACTGGTTCCTGTGGGGAAAACCGGGCTTTACGCTTGCACAGGCCTTTGGCTACGCTCTTCCACGCTCTGCTGAGGACCAAGGCTGGGCCGCCTGCTGACTGCAGGAGCCGCAGTGGAGCGCCAAGTCCAGGCAGCGTGCCACAGGCGAGGCTTTAGGACAAAGCCTGCCTTTAAATTGAATTTCAGATTAATCTTCGAGTTGCAGAAGTTCCTGAGAAGATTAGTCCAGTGGCAGGGTGGGGATGGTACAAGGCCTTGTGAAATGGTTTAGAAAGTCGGGATGGTTTGGTTGAATGCAGGTATTAGAATGTGGATGGTGTTTCCGTGTTTTGGTCATAATCGACCTCTTTCTGCTCTGTTTTATTTACTGCTGGGCGTGAGCGTCCTGGTCTCCAGGTAGGATGTGTGTGCAGCCAGGCTGTGGAGGCCACAGCAGGCCTCGCAGGGCACACAGCGGCGAGGCTGGGGACCAGCAGCAGTTTCCCCGTCTCTGCGTCCTGTGCTCTCCTCTGAGAGCACCTCCCTCCTGCAGTAGCTTTGGGGTGAAGTTATAACCAAGTACTCAAAACAAATGACTCAGTTTGCAGACTTGCTAACATTTGGAAGGATTTGGAAAAAATATTTATAGTTGTGTTTAGCATCATTTCTTTGGAGCTTGCTGCTTTGGTGGGAGCGTTTTCTGTCCGTACTCGCGGTGCCTCTAAAGCAGCACAGCTGGCAGCGTGATTCACAGCACTGTGGGCACCATGAGCCCCCCGACTGCGCTGCCCACCACTGCCTTCAGAGAGGCTTCCCTGCCCTCCTGTGCTCCCGCCCCACCTCTGGACAGTCCCTGCTCCTCCTCAACATGCCCGGGGCCCAGGCCTCCCAAGGTGGGTGGCTCCAGCCAGTCTCTGGGGTCGTTTACTTGGCATGGATTACAGCTTTGTCTGGAAAAGAGAGAGACCAGCAAAATCAAGATTCATGTGACTGGCAAATGGTGAAAACTTATTTTAAATGCAACTACTGTAGGTATTTTTAGCTATATGAACAACTAAAAAAAACAAACATGCAAGCGTGGTAACAGGTAATCCCGTGAGAATGTCATGCTTACAGGTGGTGCCGGTGGGGACGTAAGTTGATGCTACTTTACACAGCCAGATCTCAGAGAAGTTCACAGCTCCAGGCAGTAAGGCTTGCTTCGGAGAGGCGTTAGAGTGAGAGGGGACCCTGCCCTGCTGGGACCTCACAGGGAAAGCGGTTCCCACTGTCTCTACTACCAGCCAGGGCGCATGGGCATCCCTGGACACAGCTTCACCACCACCCCCCACATGGCTGGCGTAGGTCACTCAGGTGGGGACAAGATGGCAGAAGGAGGTGGCACCCACACCCCAAAGCCAAGCTCTCAGGTCCAACCTGGTGCCTGCTTCCAAGAGTCTTGAGGTGTTCTGAAGATTCATGTTCCCTCTTAACATCAAAGTACAAGGCCTTGGGGTAATTAAACCAGATTCCTCTTACCGCGTCTGTGGCATCGTGGCTAAATCCCTCCACACAGCCCAGTGAGCGACATCACACAGGAACACCGCACGGCATCCTGGGATGGGAAGCTGGGAGCTCTGCATGCCAACCTTGGGACACAGTCGCATCTGACAGTCCCTGGTTTTTAATAAAAGAGAAGGGCTTCCCTTGTGGCTCAGTGCTTAAGAATCCACCTGCCAACACAGGAGACACAGGTTCAGTCCCTGGGCCGAGAAGGTCCCACGTGCTTCGGGGAGCTGAGCCTGTGTGCCGCAGCTGCTGAGTCTGTGCCCCGGAGCCCGGGAGCCTAGAGCCCGCCCCCCTCAGTCCGAGGAGCCACCACCACGAGAGAAGACTCGCGCGGCCACGAAGCCCCAGCAGGGCCCAAGATAAGCCATAAAAGAGGGAGAGACGAGAACGCTGCGAGGTCCGTGCCTGGTGTCTCGGAGGCCTCTGTTCCTTGAGGACGTGGCCGGGGGTTTGCCGTGAGGGCTGAGGCGAGTTCCGCCAGACACGGGCGGTGAGGAGGACTCTTGCTTCCCACGGAGAACCTCACAGCACACTGTTGAGTAAAAATGTCAGTTACCAAGTCTGCTGATGAGTCTGTTTTTGTGTGGGGAAAAAAAAAAAAGACATGTACATTGAAAAAGTCCATAAAGACATCCAGCAAAATGGTAGCCGTGGTGACAGCTTCATGGTGTTCTTGCGGCCGAGTGCTCTCCTGCCTGTAATTTACTTCTGTTCTGTGAATATCTTGCAATGAACTTAATTACTTATGGAGTAAGTCCTTCGTTCCTAACTGAATCATCTGCTAATGGGAGTCCACCTTGGAAAATAATCAGAAATGTCCCAAAGCTCTTGTGCTGCTGTTTATGACAGTGTCCAGGTTCAGAGACTGCGTGTGGGGAGTAAAGCTAGGTGGTGCCCACCCCCGCTCTTGTGAAGAGTCTGCAGTTACACTGATTGAGTGGTTAGGCTAAAGCTGAAGCTCCAGTACTTTGGGCACCTCATGCAAAGAGTTGACTCACTGGAAAAGACCCTGATGCTGGGAGGGATTGGGGGCAGGAGGAGAAGGGGACGACAGAGAATGAGATGGCTGGATGGCATTGCCGACTCGATGGACGTGAGTTTGAGTGAACTCCGGATGAGTTGATCAACTTCAGTTGATGATGGACAGGGAGGCCTGGTGTGCTGCAATTCACGGGGTCACAAAGAGTCAGACACGATTGAACAACTGAACTGAAGTGAAGGACACCATGCTTCCACTGCAAGGGCGTGGGTTCAATTCCTGGTCACGGAACTAAGATCCCATAAGCCATGGGGCACAGCCAAAAAAAAAAACTTGTTATCAAACAGTAAAAATGTTTAAATGAATGCAGAACAGTGCACTGAGCTGTGCTGGGGGGCGGCGGGGAGGGAGGCCGCCTCTGAGGGAGGAAAGTGATAGATAAGAGACCACAGGCAGAGTGAGGATAGGCCAGGGTCCCAGCCAGGAAGGAAACCCAGGTCACTGAGGGTTGCCAGCTGTGGCTTCTGTGGATGAAACCGGCCTTGAACTCACAGAGCCAGGGTGCATTTCCAGTCAGCAGCAAGAACTTGGTCTGGCCAGTGTTTCTGAGCAGGGAAAGGCGCTGCTCCGTGGTGTGTTGAGTAGGATGCTTTGTTGCTAGGGACGGTTCGTAGCTGGGCACTGTCCGAGCCTGTTGAGACATCACTTTTTTGTTCTTCTCAGCGCTGAGTCCTGAGTCTTGCCCAGCGAGATGCTCTGCAGAGGAGGACGCAGGAGAAACATGGGGTTCCCGAGGAGCCTGGCAAGGGCCTAGGTTCCAGGGAACTTGACTGTTGGCCTGGAGAGTCCTCAGCAGACTCCAGGGGCAGCCGGCATCCTGGGCGGCTGGTACGATGGCTCTGGGTGAGGACGTCCTGCGGAGCCACCAGATTCTTCGGCATAGTCCCCTGGGTCAGGAGTGCACATCTGTGAGATCACTGTGCTGGGAGAAGGGGCGTGGCAACCTGGACCCCGAATGTCTGGGCACAGAGGCCCGTCTGTGCTGGGGCCCAAGCTTCTCCCAGTGACGAGGCCAGCTGCCCCCGTGTGCCCCAGTCAGCTCTGTGGCTGACCCGCCAGGGCTCGCCCAGGCAGTGTGGCATATGTGTACAAACTGCGGGACGCCACCCCAGCTGTCTGCACGCAGGTGCCTGGGACTGGCGCGCAGGAGAGTGTGGCGGGCGGCCTTTCCTCCTCAGCCGCAGGGGCAGTGCTGGGGGCACACCAGCAAGGACAGCTCACCAGTCGCTGGGTCTACCCAGTGGGCCACAGGCACCTCATGTCCCCGCCATGGTCCCCGCTCAAGAGAACAACTGCCTCTTAGCTTCGTCTCCCTAAGTAGCTTGGTAGGAATCTGTGTCTCCATCCTTCTAGCTCTGGGGGTCTTCATTTGACTCCTGCTGGAAGCAGGAGCTGCCCCTCCCGCTAGCCATCCGCCCTGCCTCCCCACCTGCCTCCTCCCAGCACTGCGGTGCTGCGATGGGGCGCACACCCTTCAGAGCTGAGCTGGCAGTGAACTGCACCCCACGTTCTTATCTGCACGACTGTTTTCCTTGGACTTACCCATTGTCTTGTTTTTCCACCTGTATGGTTTATGTATTCAGCCTCAACGTCTCCCCGCCAGCTGAGTCCATTTCCCCTCCCTACGCCCAGACACATCGGTTCCATCCCCTTCTTGGAGTTGTCTCCCTGGACACCCTGGCCCGCTGCAGTCTGGCCTGCTGCTCTGTCTTCCTGGGGTCACCCTTTGTCTTGCTGGTGTGTGGGATCTCTTCTCTCCTGGATCCTGTGTCTTCCTCTGCCTGTCGCTGCTGTGGTGGGGTTTCTCCTCCGGTCAGTTCCTGAGAACGATTTGTGGAGGTAACTGTTGGAGACATTGCATGTCTTAAAGTCTTTGCTCACGTGTGTCCTTGACCTTGTCTTGAGTTTAGCAATCTAGGTTGGAAATCATTTTCCTTTAGAATCTGTAGGTTTTCTTCCATCATCTCCTGGCGTCCAGTATTCCTATCAAGATGTCTGAAGCCATTCTGATACTTGATCCTTGCTATCTGACCTGCGTTTTCTCCCTGGAAGTTTGTAAGATCTCCTTGTTCCCAGTGTCCTGGGAGCCGAGAGTAGTATGTGCCTAGGGGAGTCTGTCTTAGTCTTTGTGCCAGGAAGCCTTCCAGCCTGGAGCTCGTGGCCTTTGCTCTGGGGTGTGTCCTGTGCTCCTGCTGGCCCATGCTGCCGTCTCCCCCAGGCCTCTGCCCGACCCCCAGCCCCATTCCCCC
>SJXQ01012922.1:141478-173477 GCA_006408695.1 Aepyceros melampus
GCGGCACTGCTTCTGTGCCCTGGAGCGCGCCGCCCCCGCGCCCTCGGGCCCGCCTTCCGCGCCGCCCCCCGGCAGTCGCGCGTCCCACGGCATGCTGGCTGGGCGTCCTCACCTCACGGCATGGGCCCCCGGGGGCCGACCACCTGCGAGCAGAGGGCAATCCAGTGAGGGTCGAGGATCCAGGCGGGAGAGGGGGGTCTCCCTTCGAAGCCCCCCCACACCGCCCCACCGAGCTGGGCCTGTCTCGAACCCGACCCCTACCCCCAGCCTCCGACGGGCTGTCCCAGTCACTCCACAACAGCTCGCTTCTCTTCCAGGCCCTGAACCGCCTCCCACATCCCGGAGCTAGCGGCAGCCGGTGGCCCTCCCTGGGATCGTCTCCTCTGGTACCTCGGCTAAGGACCCCCTTCCCCTGCCTCTGCCCTCATAGCCCCTCTACCGTCGCCAAGACCACACTGAAACCTCACACCGCCTCCAGCCCAGGAACCCGCTGGAAGAGTTCCTGCTCCCACCTGCGGCAGTTGCACCCAACCCCAATCAAGGAAAAGGCCAGGTCGGGGGTGGGGGTGTAGGAGAGCTGCATCTCACATCTCAAGCTGAACCAAACCCTTTCTGTAGCCCAAACTCCCTCTCCCCAACTCCATCTAACCTTGACCTGGCATCTGACCCCTGCCTGCAGCCAGGAGACCCCCGCCCAGGGGCAGAGCTCCAGACTCAGACCTACCTGGTTCGTGCACCGCAGTGAGCAAGTTCCGTGCAGGTGGGTGTATCACCGTCCTCTGAGCCTCAGCTTCCTCATCTGTAAGAAAGAGGGAAGGCAGGCTGGGAGCCACAGCAGGGAGCGGGGCCTCCAGCCTTCCACCCAAACACGGTGTTTCCGCGCCGTCCCCGCCCCCCAGCTCCCGCGAGGAGGCAGGGGGATGAAATCCACCCAGAGACCGGTGTGTACACTTCAGGGCCTGCAGACCCCGCCCCAGGTCTGCTGGCTCCCTTGGTCTTCCCAGAGGCTGGACGAAGCAGGGCTTGCCATCCCACTTTCCAGCAAGGGACAAACTTGTCCAAGGTCAGCCGGCAAGTCATGGCAGAGCCAGGCCTGGACCCAAGATCTCCTACCTCGTATTTCGGGCTCATTCCAGAAGTGGGGGGACCCGCCAACCCACCGGAAACCCAGCGTGAGCCCTAACCTGGTCCCCAGAGGCCCTGCACCAACCTGAGCCCTGACTTCCAGCTCCCGGCCCCAGCTCCCCACCGCATTTGTCAAGGGTAAGCCCTTGGGTCACGAGGGCCCTGGGTCAGCGGGTAGGCTGAGTCCACACACACCGGGTAACTAAGTTACAGAGACGGGCACGGGGCAGGGGGCGGAGAGGAGCTGGAGCCACAGCGCCCTTTCAGGGGGCACGGTGACTGGAAAGCAGCGCCCCACGCCGGGCCTCCGCGCCCCGGGTGTACCTGTGTGGACACCGGGCGCCGGGCGGGTTACGTAAAGTTGGGCCGGCCTCACGTCACTGGGCAGCGAGTCACGGTCGCGGCTCCGTGAATGGGGGGTGGGGGCTGGGCCACCGAGGGCAAGGCCTGGCGCCCAGGGCCGCCCGCCAGCTCCGCCCCGGCCCCCACCGGCCGCACGGCCGGACCCCGGGTCGCCGGGGGGCGAGGCCAGAGTATCTGCGGGCCGGTGGCCGGCGCAGCGAGTTTGGGACTCTTTTGTTGACCATGATGGCTACTCCATTTCTTCTGAGGGATTCCTGCCCACAGTAGTAGGTATAATAGTCATCTGAGTCAAATTCACCCATTCCAGTCCATTTTAGTTCGCTGATTCCTAGAATGTCGACGTTGACCCTTGCCATCTCTTGTTTGACCACTTCCAATTTGCCTTGATTCATGGACCTGACATTCCAGGTTCCTGTGCAATACTGCTCTTTACAGCATCGGATCTTGCTTCTATCACCAGTCACATCCATAACTGGGGATTGTTTTTGCTTTGGCTCTGTCCCTTCATTCTGTCTGGAGTTATTTCTCCACTGATCTCCAGTAGCATATTGGGCACCTAATGACCTGGGGAGCTCCTCTTTTGGTATCCTATCATTTTGCCTTTTCATACTATTCATGGGGTTCTCAAGGCAAGAATACTGAAGGGAATAGCTCCCCACTCCAGTGTTCTGGCCTGGAGAACTCCGTGGACTCTATAGTCCATGAGGTCGCAAAGAGTCAGACACGACTGAGCAACTTTCACTTTCATATCCTATTCCTCCACATCTGTCCTAAAGAAATAATTCAAAAGCTGCAAAAAGCTACACAAAAGAAGATTCCAGCCTTGACTTCTGAGTCAAAAACAAAAAAATCTGGCAAAGTGCAAATGTTTCCCCAAAAGGAAATACTTAATAATTTACAGTAGACCAACACATTGAAATCTTATTCAATCTTATAATAATTATGAAGACTATAGAAATTTGGAAAAGGAAGATAGTTCTCCTGGTTTTGATGGGTTTACAAATGTTAAAAATATGCCTGTGTGCCTACTGGAAAGAACATAATGTGCAAAATATCATAATCTTTGAGAATGAGATAACATATACCAAAACATTAACAATGGCTACCTCTGACTGAAAGGACTATGGATGGTTTTCAGTTTTTCCCTTCAATTGCCTCTACATTTCTCAAATGTCCCATGTGTTTTGTTTGTTTTGGATGGAGAGTATAACGGATCCTGGAGTCAGCCTTTTCAGCCTGGAAGAGTCATTTATGATGGTGACACACACTGGGGTTAGCGTTTACTCTACTATCTCTACAATAAAATCTAGTGTCACCTGTTTAAAAGGTAAGCGGATGAGATACCCAGAAGCTGATTGCTTCTCGCGACATCTGTGGCTACCCCTCTGCCCTTCAATACACACCTGGATTGTGGCCATAGCAGCTTCCACTGGATTTCCGTCTTTTGCTCTTGTCTGGTCTCAGCACAGCAGCTGGAGCTCTGCTCTGAGTGCACAGTCAGGTCGACCCTCCCACAGCGCCCTGCGGGGGCTCCTTAAACATAGCACCACCTGCTGCAGCGCCTTAAAGGTCCCACGGGCTCTGTCTCCCCACCCCCAGCTCTGAAAGCCCTACTCACTCCTCCCTCCGGCCACACTGACTGCCCTTCCCTCCAGCAGGCTAGAAACGTTCCCTCCTTGGGACCTGGGCATCCTCTCTGCCAGGAGCAGGCTCCCTGTCCCTGGAGTCCTCACCCCCCACCCCCTGCTCCCAGGAGCATGGCTGATTCATCTCAAGTTTTCTGCTGCTCAGGCGTTGCTTGGTCTACGAGGTCTGCCTGGACCAACCACCTCCCTGCTGTGCTCTGCAGATCCCCCTCACCTTGCTCTGCTTTTCCATTTTCCATCACCTGTATCCTTCTCTATCACACTACTCCATATATTATTTATCATATATATTGTTTCTTTTCTGTCTCAGGCATTAGAATGCAACCTCCCTCAAGGAAGGAAACTTGGGTTTGCTCTGTTTCCCTCATAGATTTAATACATGCCTGTCTTATAGGTGCCTATAAATATAGTCTGAACTACAGCTAATTTAAATAAGATGAGTTCCTGTTAGGAGCTTCATTAAGAAGGGAAAAAGCAGACTTCCCAGGTGGGACAGCATGTGAGAGTCTGCCTGCCAATGCAGGGGACGCAGGTTCGACACCTGGTCCAGGAAGATTCCACATGCTGCCAAGCAGCGGAGCCCGTGGCCACAGCCACCCAAGCCTGCATGCCTGGGCCCCACAACGAGAAACCGCTGCAGTGAGGAGCCTGCGCACTGGAGGGGAGAGTGGCCCCCGCTCGCTGCAACTGGAGAAGGGCCGCGCGGCAACAAAGGCCCAGGGCAACAGGAAACAAACAATTTAAAAAAGAACAATGGAAAAACCTGAGCTGAGGTCCAGCCTGAGTTGGAGAAGCTAACAAAGTTCTACAGGGTCTGGATCCAGAGTCTTCGGGACACGGCCCATGAAGTCGCGTCTGGCTTGACCCTGTGGTATCCCTGTGTTGGAGAAAAACCCTGACCAGAAGCCAATGTGCACAGGAAGGAAATGCTGAAGCTTTTTGGATAAAGTGTGTAGAGAATCTCAAAGCTATTAATTGTGTTAAGAGATGCAACTAAAATGTTTGCTTCACTTAATGTACAGTTTAACTCAATTACCATCTAACTCTAGGGGTGTGATTACTGGCCAAGGTTACGTTATAAGAAATCCTTGTTTCAGTAAAATAATACATTGTTTATCTAAACTTCTTCCATGCCTCCCTCCCCTGCCTCTGTTCATTCCATTCATCCAAATCCAACATCTGATTTGGGGTGCATTTCCTCTCAAGAGGGCAGATAAAACCACTGTCTTTGGTGCAATTAACAAAGCTCCTTGTTTCATAATTTCCAGGCCCACCTGTTCTTCTGTTCTTTGCATTGAGGAGATCTGTGCTGTGGGGCCTTGGGCCAGCTGATAGCTGCCCCTCTCTGACATCACCCTCTAGCAGAGAGGTGGGACCGTGTGTCTGCTCTGGCTGGTGGGTACCCCTGACAGACATCCTGTGTCTGCTCCGGCCCCAGCCCACTGTTGAGTGTGCCCAGCCGGTTGCAGGCAGACTATTCAAAAAACAAGCATCATGGCAGCTGGTCCCATCACGTCATGGAAATAGATTGGGAAACAATGGAGACAGTGACAGACTTTGTTTTCTTGGGCTCCAAAATCACTGCAGATGGTGACTGCAGCCATGAAGTTAAAAGACACTTGCTCCTTGAAAGAAAATCTATGGCCAACCTAGACAGCATATTAAAAAGCAGAGACATTATTTGCCAACATTAGTCAAAGCTATGGTTTTTCCAGTAGTCATGTATGGATGTGAGACTTGGACCATAAAGAAGGCTGAGTACCGAGGAACTGATGCTTTTGAACTGTGGTGTTAGAGAAGACTCTTGAGAGTCCCTTGGACTGCAAGGAGATCCAACCAGTGCATCCTAAAGGAAATCAGTCCTGAATATTCATTGGAAGGACTGATACTGAAACTGAAATTTCAATACTTTGGTCACCTGATGCAAAGAGCCAACTCATTAGAAATGACCCGATGTTGGGTAAGACTGAAGGCAGGAGGAGATGGGGGTGACAGAGGATGAGATAGTTAGATGGCAACACTGACTCAATGGACATGAGTTTGAGCAAGCTCTGGGAGTTGGTGAAGGACAGGAAACTCTGGTGTGTTGAAGTCCATGGGGTCACAAAGAATAGGACAAACTGAGCAACTGAACAATAACAAAGTCCACTCAGGTAAATCCCAACTTGTCAAACTGTCTTGTCTTTTACGAAAATGGATTATGTATCCAGAATCCGACCATCTTTCATCAAGTCTATAACTACTACCCTGGCCCAAGCCTCCACCACCTCGTCCCTGATTACTAACAACATCCAGGAGTTGGTCTCTCATCTTCCACCCCGACCCCTACAGTCTGCTCAACTCCACTGGACCGTGGGACTGAGGCTCGCTTCATTGAACCTATTGGAAGCTGTCATATCAGCTGTTCACCTTCTTTAGATGAGATCTGTGTCCAAAAATACTTCCAGAGACCTGGGCTTGTGCATCAGCTGTTCAGGGTGGCTGCTGTTTCCTCAAGCATTTGAAGACAGGGGCACACTGAGGGATGTCAGCCAGGGCTGGTGGAAACTGCCCTCATCAGGAAAGGAAAATGTCGCATCGCCAGCGTGGACACAAAACACCCAGTTTCATGTTTGTGATGTGAGTGCCCGTCCTGTGGTTGATGAGTGAGTCACCAGAGTCTGCTGCTCTTGGATGGCTAACTCCTCCGCAGGGGCCCCCCGCCCTCTCCGCTTCTCTGGTGGAGTTTGGTCGGTTCTGGTTTCAAGGTGAGGGTAAACATGCTCAAAGTCTTAACTTTATCGTGGGGTGTTGCCTCGGTGGGACTAAGAAAACAGATATGCCTGTTATTCTCCAAACTAACACTGAAACAAAGTGGCCTAGTGCAATTCTGTTTAAGAGGCATAAAAGTAGACCCACTGATTATATAAAAGGCTCATCTTAAGTATACCCTGAGCCACAGAGAATCGTGCACTCTTTTATCTCAACTTATGATAAACCCTTAGTTAAACAATGTGTAAAGAGAAACTTTTTTTGCTTCTTGGGGCAAGGTGGCTTTCTTTGCCATCAGACAAATGATTGTGGAGCGTGAACAAAAGCAAAGTCTAGTGTGTGGGAGGCCTTGCTTTAGTAGTGAGAGTGATCCATCACTAGTCTTGGAAGTTTTGCACTGGAATCAAGCCTTGTTGTATTTGTGTGTGTGTGTTGGGGGAGTGCTCTTGCCTGGAGAATCCCAGGGACAGCCTGGTGGGCTGCCATCTATGGGGTCGCACAGAGTTGGACACGACTGCAGTGACGCAGCAGCAGCAGCAGCAGCAGGAGCGGCTGCTGGCCCATGGTCACGCACCTCACCTCTTCAGCAGGACTGCCCTGCATTTGTGGCTGTGGCCTGGGTCCCTGGGTACCTTCAGGGCAAGGACTGTTGTGTCAGAACCACCTGCCATCTGTTGGTGAAAATTTTTTGGATTCTACGGGATGAGTCACTTCTTTCTCCTGCTGTTCCTTCTGCTGCCAGGATGAACTTACCTACTGGACTTTATCAGGGGATGCGCTGGAGTGGCTCGGCATGCAATGCTTTGTCCTGTGCAAACTTCAGGTCCATGATGAGCAATCATCCCAGGGCCAGCACTAGAAGAGGTGGGGAGGAGGCTCCCCTGAGTTTCGACAAGACGGAGAGACGAGCAGACGCCATCCAGCCTGGCCCTCCCCCCAGGGCCCTCCCAGATAGCGTGACAACTGTCGCCTTCACCTGGCTGGAGTCCACAGTCTAAGGTGGTTCCACATTTTCTTGCCAACGTTGTCATGCTAGGGTTCCATCGTTGGCCAGCAAGCATGGCACAGGGCTAGCCCTGGGTGACTGTTGGTGAAACGAGTAACTCAGGTCTACTGCAGAAGGGGCCAACTTCAGACCTACCAGGGCCACCAAGAGTTGGGTCCTGGGCTCGGCTTAGCCCATGGGGCCAGGGCACCTGATGGGCAGTACCACCTACAGAGCCAAGAACTCTGAAATTCTGATGCGTCTTTTCTTGACAACCTCAAGAGGAGCGTGAGTACTGGAATGATCTGGGGGAGAAATTCAGAAGTCTCTTTCCATACAAACAAGCTTAATGCTTTAATAGGCTTCCCTGCTGGCGTAGTTGGTAAAGAATCTGCCTGCAATGCAAGAGACCCCCTGCAACACAGAAGATCAGGTATGATTCCTGGGTTGGGAAGAGCCCCTGTGGAGAAGGAAATGGCAACCACTCCATTATTCTTGCCTGGGACATCCCAAGGACAGAGGCGCTGCGGGCCACAGTTCATGGGGTCACAAAGAGTTGGACATGACTTAGTGGCCAAACCACCACAGTGCTCTGCCATGAGCTGAGACCAGCAGCTTCGGGAAGGGTAGGCATCTGGAGCCTGGGAAAGAAGACTTGGAACTCACAGCAGAGCCAAGTGCTTTGCCAAGGGCAACACTGCCGACCGGGTCCAGGCAGCTGTATGTCCGCGAGCCAAGTGTGGTGGCCGAAGTCTTGGGCTGAAACAAGAAGACGCACGTCCCCACCAACTCATCTTCATGTGAATTGACTTTTATTGTTAGTATCATCAAGTCTTGTCCCCTCTCACACACACACACAAAAGCTCATTAAGGAGTTTCAAATCTAGCTTTATTAACAGATCCCCAAATATACTAAAATATTTCTATGCTTTATGCGTTCCAATTTTTTTCCCACCACCCCAAAATTCTAAGCTAGTAGCAGCAGCAAATCCCTAAGTGCACAACATTCTAACTCCTTCAAGCATGCTCCATTTCACTGCAGTTTGCTAAAGATTTCCTGCCTGGAGAAATTACCAAGTCCCAGGTGGGTGGGATTTTATTCTTACCACAGAGTAGGTGTGATTTCGTGGGAGGCTCTTCCTCCAGCCTCGGAGATCAGAGGCAGAGTTCTGTGCTCCAGTCCCGGGTGGGAGGCGAAACTCCTGGACTGTGAGTACCAGGCACGAGTTACCTGGCCCCTGGCCCCTCTGCAGGGTCAGCGGCCGGAGGATGTGGCCAGTGGAGGGGCCTGACCAGCCTGCCCTGGCTGACCTTTGCAATCAGAGGAGCAGCTAACCAAAATGGCATTAAGAAATGTTGCAAAGCATTCCAAAATAGCCTATTCTAGAATGATCTGGGTGGCGTGGGATGCAGTTTGGGACAAGGCAAGCCTTCTTCAGAGAAACGATGCTGGTGTTAATCTCCGGGGCTGCGTTATCGATTTGCTGGAAGTAACATTTCCAACTGCAGGCCTTATCTATGCACAAGACGCACCTGTTCCTGGTTTTGGTTTGCTTTGCTTTTTGGCAGCATGTGGGATCTTAGTCCCCTGACCAGGGATTGAACCCACGCTCCCTGCATTGGAAGCCTGGAGTCTTATCTGCTGGACCACCGGAGAAGTCCAGACACGCACTTGCTGTGATGCTTCTAGAAGCCCTGCCTTCTCTGTGTACCTAGCAAGTGGGGGTGCTTCTCAGTACTCAGGGCTTCCTGACAGCAGGGCTCTGGGAGGACAAGTGTTCCCTACTCTGAAGGGCAATTTGGCCATAAAGGGGATCCAGATGCGACGTGGGAGCCTTGCTGAGCTCACCACACGAGGAAACTTTGGCAGATTTCCACGTCAGCACTTCAGAGCCAGAAAAACAAGGCTCGGGGGTCTGCCACACAGCTGCAGGCATCATGCTGATTGACCAGACATTTACTTGGGCACGTGGTCTCAGCACAGGTGCAGCAAAGCGACACCAAACCCTGGCGCCCTCTCCCTCCAGGGGATTCTAATTCAGAGAACGCGGGCACCCGTGTTATCTCCAGGGCGCCTCTGTGCTTGAAGTTGGGAGACCCTGAAACGGGGGGACAAAACAGCGTATCCACACCCAGATCAGCCAAGGGGGCCTTTCCTACAAACTTGTGCAGACTTGTGGGGTTTTGTGTCATTTAAAAACAAACGATACCACCAGTGACAAATCCCAAGGATTTCAGACGCTGCTGGCTTTTCTGTTTGGGGGAAATTTTGTGCACAGAGAGCAGCTATCAAAAATTGTAAACTGGTCAGACTCTGTTAAAAATATAAAGTGGCTCCTGGCTACTCGCTGCTTATGGAAGGGATTTATTTTCCAGCTCTGGGCCTCTCTCGGAAATGTTGATGTGCTGGGGGATCTGTATTAGCAAAAGACCTATTCTTTCCCCTGAAACCACCTCACACGAATGGTAAGCCCTGAGAACTCGAGCCACCTGAGACTGGGAGAGGGGCTGCTCCCCAGACAAGGTCAACTGCCTGCTTCTTAAAGATGCCTGCAAGAAACACAAATGCCAGTGTAGCACTTCCTCAACCCTGGTTATTTAACAGACCAGAATCCTCTCTGGGAAATGTTTAATCCTGCATCAAATACAGAAAGGCGAACCACTGGCTTCCAGCAAGTGCAAGTTCATTGCAAAGGCAACCAGATGCTCCAGGAAGGACCTGAGCAGCAAAGGAGGGCTGGGCACAGCTCTTCAGGGAGCAGCCTCGGTCACTCGCCAGTTCACTCCAGCGCTGGAGAGACCTGAACAACAGGAAGAGGATCCTAATGCATTTGGTGCGTGTGTAGATTTCACGGCTCTGAAGAAGATGCTTGGAGGGCGGGCATCCCAAGAGCCACAGGTGCACCAGGTCCATATGGCACTTGGAAGCAAGCTGCCGGGGAGGCTGTGGCACCCATGCACACACCTCGCTGAGACACCCAGGACCCCTGTTCGATGGCTGCGGACTCAGGACCAACCTTCTCCCTCTTCCTGGGAGATGCCCAGCACTGACTTGTTGGGGATTCCACAGTCCTGCAGAGACTTGCTGAGGTCAGAGAAGTGTCTCCTGGGCACCTCCATCGTCTCAACGCTGCAGTGTCGATAGGTGGCCTTGTTCTTGTATTCGGCCACGGCTACAACGGTCTGCAAGTCATCAGTTGGCCGGAAGTGGCGGACGAACCTTCGGCCTGAGGGTGAGCGGATGGCGAGCAGCAGTCTGGGCTCTTGATCTGATGGCTCTTCCAGGTCTCCAGCCCTGGAGGAGGGCTGTCTGTTGGTCCGCACGAGACTCTCCTCTCTGGGGAACAGGTTTGAAACTGGGGATCTTTTTCACCCATCTTCGTGGTGCAGGCCTCCTGGGAAAGAGCCTGGGCGCTGCTGAGCTTCAGGGAGCCAGCCTTCTTAGCGATAGTCTCCAGGGCACCCTCCTCCAGGGTCCTCCTGTTGATGGAAGGGAGGACTGGGTATTTATTGAGGGAAGGGGACGCCCCAAAGGGCGCCTGCTGCAGCAGCTCTGGGATCTCACTGGGGGCTCCCTGATTTGGGGATCCGGGGGTGCAGGCTCTGGGTTTCTGGCTGCTCAGTGACTCGCAGGGAGTGGCCGGAGGTAGAGAAGCTGGGGCGCGGCAAGAACACCCCTCTGTGCCCAGGCACTTGTGCAGTCTTGGCCGAGTACGTCCCTTGGCGGACTTGGGCCTCGTGACATGCATGTTTAGTGAGTCTGGCTGCCAAAGGAAGCTGTCGGTCGCCGTGCTGCCAACAGGGCTGCATTCAGGGGGGGCTACATTCACAGGGGCTTCTGTGGCCATAGCTTCTCAACAGCCCTAAGGAAGCAGGAGAAAAGAGGAGGCCATGGGTTAAATGTTCTGGGACTTCTGGACCTGAGCTGTCCCACTCTCCAGGGGCCAGAATAAGGACCAGCCACAGTGGGGGCAGGGGGAGAGGTGGTACAGAGCAGCTTCTCTCTAGAAGCTGCAATTCATTCATTCATTCACTCCGGGCATTGGAATGTATCAGTGAACCCAAGTCCCTGCAACTCAAAATATTATAGTAAGAGACTGGTGTTAAACCCACAGCAAATAGATCTTTTGAAAGAGTAACAACTGCTATGACAAAGACAAAAGTACTGCGCCAGAGGGTGACGGGGCTGCCCCGGTAGCTCAGGGGTGAGGAACCCGCTTGGGATGCAGGAGACTGCCTACAATGCAGGAGCGCTTAGACGCTCAGTCACGTCTGACTCTCCAATCCCATGGACTGTACCCGCCAGGTTCCTCTGTCCATGGGATTCTCCAGGCAAGAATACTGGAGTGGTTGCCATGCCCTTCTCCAGGGGATCTTCCCGACCCAGGGATAGAACCCAGGTCTCCCACATTGCAGGTGGATTCTTGACCATCTGAGCCATCAGGGGCTCCCTTTGTTCCAAAGAGGGCAAGGAATCCTATTCGGTTGCCCAGCCGGGAAAGCACGCTCAGCTTCACTTAAGAGTTGAAAGCTAGCCCCACAAGCGGCATGCACTCCTTACAGAGGAGGGGCCCAGCTCTCACTGAGGAAGAGCCCCTCTCTGCCACCGCGGTTTTCCCTCCCTCTAGCCTTTCCTCCCTCTTGTCCCATCTCCTCGGAGCTTTTCATTCAACCTGTGTGGCTTGGTGCACATCACTTCATGCAGTGACCCCCTGCTGCCCCTCGTCACCAGGCTGGGGGGAGAGGAGGCCCATTGCTGGCCCACTCACGGGCCAGAACTCAAGGAGGATCGGCTTCCAGACCGGGGCGGCAGTCCCTCTCCATAAATGGCCGGAGAGTAAATATTTTCGGCTCTGTGGGCCACAGTCTGTCGCAGCTACTCATCTCTGCCCGTGTAGTGTGAAAGCCGCCATCGACAGTGTGGAAATGAACGGGAGTGGCTTTGCTCCAAGAAAACTGCCTTTATGGACACTGGCATTTGAATTTCGTACCGTTTTCCATGTGGCACGGAAGAGTCTTCTATTTTTCTCAACCATTAAACATGGTTGTTAGCTCACGCTTAGCTGCTCAGTCGTGTCCGACTCTGTGCAACCCCATGGACTGCAGGCCTGTCTTGCTCCTCTGTGCATGGGGATTCTCCAGGCGGGAACACTGGAGTGGGCTGCCACGCCCTCCTCCAGGGAATCTTCTAGACCCAGAACAAACTTAGGTCTCCCGCGTTGCAGGCAGATTTTTTACCGTCTGAGCCACCAGGGAAGCCCTGTTAGTTTGTGAACCACACACCGTGTAGGGACTCTCCCCGGTGGTCCAGTGATTACGAAGCCGCCTTGCAATGCAGGGGCGTGTGTATCAGCCCTGCTCAGGGAACTAGATTCCACATGCCGTGGAGCAACTAAGCCTGTGTGCTGCAACCAGAATCTGTGCACCGCATCAAAGATCCCACGTGATGCAACTGAGACCGTCACAGCCAGATAAGTAAACAAACATTTAAAAAAAAAAAAAAAAACAGGAAGGAAGAGTGATGCCCCAAGGCCATCAAGCCAGCCTGAGAAACAGAACTCAGGTCTATAATACCAATTCTCAAGGACCAAGCTTGGCCTCTCCCCCACCACTGATCACGTTCTGTTTCTTCAGTAGCTGTTGACATTTCTGGTACATTGCTTTCTTCATCTATAGAAGTAGCTGCATGACCTTGAAAACATTATGTAACTAGCTGTAAACCTCAGTCTCTTTGTCTGCAACAGGAGGACAATAATACGAAGCAGAGTAGGTAAGGCCATAAAAACCAGGCTTGTAAAGGCTTAGGCTTTTCTGCTTTTGGTTTCCTGTTTGTTTAGTGCTTTCAATTATTTAAGGTCCAAAAGTCTTACCAGCTGCCTCAGAGTTCTTTTCCAGGGGCTCCTGTGGTGGGTCCACTCCCAGTCACCTCTAGCTGGCTGACTCACGGGACCCATGCTACCCCCCTCACTGCTCAGAAATGCCAGGAGGTGGACTCCGACGAGCTACCGCTTATGAAACTGTCTCCGGAAAGGTGTTCGAATGTGTCCCTTCTCCTCCCACATTTTGTTTCTTTATTTGTGGCCACGCCACAAGGTGTGTGGGATCCTAGTCCTCCGACCACGGATCGAACCTGGGCCCTCAGCAGCGAAAGCAGAGTGTCTTATCCCCGGACCACCAGGAAGTCCTCCCAGTCCCACACTCTAATCATATACTTACCTCTCACTGACTCACTCCAAGCTACCTTCATCACACGACCCTGAGTGCTTCTACTCAAGCCTCTCTAGTTCTGCCCCCGATATTCCCATTCTGTGCATGTTACTATCCCTGCCTAATTTGAGGGCGTATGGCCTTCCTCCTACTAAAACCACAGCTGAAACCAACATGCAACATCCTGTGCATTCCTGAAGCCCTCCTCAGCTCAAAGTCTGCTCTGTCTTAACTGCAAGGCTCTTGTGTATGCTCCACTCTCCTCACAGTCTGAGCCTTTCCACCCTCCCAAGTTCCCACTTCGTCTTTCACACTCAGTCTGGCTGCTGGGGGGTTTGGGAGCCTTCTCGGCATTAAAAAAAAAAAAAAAAAAAAAGCCTGCCCAACTCCTTGTTAATTTAATCTATTTTCTGATCAACTGTGAAGAATGTGGGGTTTTTTCCCCTTCAATTTTAAAGCCTTTCACTTGTAATTAAGCAGCTCTGCATCTGAACTCAGGGCAGCATGGGAAGGTCAGAACTGCCCAACTGTTCTGCCAAAGAGAAGCTCAACTGGGAAGCTGACTCCCCCTCTCTGCCCACCCTCCCCCCTTCGAGGAAGGGCTATTAATTCGCCACAGCTTCTACAGAATTATCACAGACTTGGCTTCTAACTCCCACACATGCCTGGGGAAGGTTTAACTGTCAGTAAGTTTGGTAACTTAGAAACCTCTTCCTTAACAGCTCTGATGAGGAGAGGCGTGTTCTCGCGGGCTCTCCGCTGGGTTATTTTTAACCGTAAAGCTTGACTGTGTGCACGCACCTTCTACATCCTTTGGTGCTATAGAATTATCCATGTCCAGGGGGTGTCACAGTCCAGACACCCTGGTCATAAGAGAACATGACTTTGAGCTATCTCAGAGGGGAAAAACTCCTCAATTATGACTAATTCCTCTAAGCCCACTCATGGTTATTTAGAGATTAACACCTCCTTCAGGTAAAAGCAGTCCATCGAACCTGCTTTCATAACCCTCTGCCTCCTCGCGAGTGCAGGGACCATCTGCTACATGGAGGGAACACCAACTCTCCCCAGCTTCTTCCACAGGGAGAGGGGAGGTGGGGGAAACAGGTGTCTGGGGACCTGGGCCAGCGGTGCCTTTAGATTCTCACCTTGGGGCTCACACTCTACCTGGGAGGCTTTTGCCACAGCCATCGTCAACCCTGCTCAGTCAGCTCACCACCTCTAGGCCTGGCACACTCTCAACCACAAAGTGATTTTTGACAAGATCTAGGCGTAGGCTTCTGTCAAGCTGCCAGCTGAATAGGCAAGTGGCCTGTTTACTTAAAACATAATAGCTGTACCCAGAGGCCTGCTAGGAGTCAGAAAACAAACATTGATAACTGTTCCCAAGGAACTGCCAAAGGACAGGTGCCCATTTCTTAGGATTAATTACCAAATCAGCTGGAAAGAAGCAGAATTTTGGCTGGAGAAGCTAAAATCATATTCCTGCTTCCCAAAGGCTCCGACCTCCCCCCAGCGGGTCAAACCACCCTATATCACTCACAACCCAAATCTAAGCCTACGATAAATGCAATAAAATAATAAGCACCCACATACCATCTGCTGGTATACACCAAGGATGCACACATTTGTTTTGAATTGGTCTTCTAAAAATGTTTATCAGTCAATACTCTCCCCTGCCAATCCTCACCCCTCCTTGTGAGGCTTTCAGGATGAAAACACTCAGAAGAATCAAGAAAGGGCAGTTGGCCTGAAAATGAGAACACTTTGGTACCATTCCCAGTTCTGCCCAGGACTAATGATTACAATACACTGTCCTGTGCAGAGAGCCACGTTCAAAAGGGGGGAGTGGAGAAACTGGACCACAAGGCCACCAAGTGATCAAAGGTTTGGAAAAGGAATTGGGGATGATTCCAACAGCAGTGAGGAGCGGTGATCAGGGGTCGGTGGAGGGGAAGAGCTCAATTCTTTTCCAAGTACAGGCAGCTCCAGAAGGAAGCAAGCTTGGGCAGCAGGAGCAACGTGGGAGGAGGGGCAAGAAAGAGCCTCTAGAAAGTGCCAACAGACTTGGGTGAAAGAGCACTGGTCTGGGGGAGGCTCAGAGCTGGTTCCGGCCTCTGCCAGTCACAGGACGTCCGCCTGTCCCTCTCAGTCTGCATCCGGTCTGTACTGCCCAGCCAGGAGGACATGGCCCAACGGTTTCCAAGGCCCCTCGGCTTCAGCAGAGCCGGGAACCGTCCCATTCTGGCAACGGTGAGCTCTGGCCAGCAGGGCTGGCTTTGCCCCTGGGGAGTAGCCCCTTCCCTCCTGGAAGCCCAGCCTGTCTCCCAGGGTTCGCCCCTGGGCCCTGCTCGGGAGAGGCCTTCCCTGGGGTGGGGGGACCGACGAGCCCTCCGGGGCTCGAGTCTGGCCCCTCCAGGCCCCCGGGGAGGCGGAAGACAGACGCTGGGGCCCGCCCAGTGGCCCAGCCAGCCTTGCTCACCTCCCCGCGCGGCTCCATCTGCTGTCGTGGCAGGGCCCAGACCGCGGGTAAACAGCCCGGGTCTCCCAGGCAACCACGGGGGGGGGGGGCGCCACGTGCTTCCGTGCTTCCGGTCTGACCGGAAGGGCCGAGGGGCGGGGAGGGGCTGGGCGCGGTGGCGGCTGGGGGATTGTTGCTGGGAGACGGGCTTGGGACCTGTGCCCGGCCCCCTGCCTCCTCTCACCTCGCTTGCGCTCGCGTGGCTGCTCGTCTCCTGCGGGAGAGGGCACCAGGCGAGGGGAGCCCTGGCCTCCTGCCTGCCTCAAACCTTTTTTGTGAGCAGTGGCTCAGGCCCTGACCCTCCTCAGTGTCCCGGGTTTTCAGGTGAAGCTGCTGAACTGGCTGATTCTTGGGAACCCGCGCCTCCCAGCCACTGCTGTCGGGGCATCTGCTTGGGTCTGGTACCGCGTGTCCGCCTAATGCATGCGCCTTATCTCAGCGCCGCCCTGCCAACAGCTGCCTCTTGACCTCCTGTCCCCATCAGCCTGCCACTCCCAGGCCACATCCAAAACCCTCCTGTAACTACATCTGCAGCCGGCTGAGCCTCCTGACCTCTCCTGCTTTGGTTAACTCCAGCCACTTCTACCATGCTTGTCTTCCAACGCCTTCCAGAGGCCGGTTCATGGCCTTTCCTGCTTTCTCCCCATCAACCTGCGTCTTCCCTACCCTGTCCAATCCAAGCTCCGTTGCCTCAGCTGTTCCCTCGTCAGAGTCCGTGCCCTGTCCTGCGTCTTTCCATCACTCCCACTGGCTGAAATCCCCGCCAGTCCAGCCACACCAAGGTCCTGAAGACATCCTGACAGGCGGTGATGTCATGGACATGTGCGGCCTCCAACCTCAACTGGACCCTCAGCCTTAGCACAGAAATCCTTCCAGCTCGGTTCTGACTCCTTTCTTCTCACTGGCTGTTTCAAACCTTGTCCTCTCTCCTGGAATCTCTCACCTCTCCCCGTTCCTCCTCCTGCTCAGAAGATAACCTTTCTCCCTCTTCAGAGAAAATAGAAGCCTTCAGATGGAAGCTTCCTCAGCTCTCTGCCCTCAGAGCCGCAGACTCGCCTACTTCTGTCTCCTTGCTTTTCTCTCTCCTTCGGGTTCCAGTGAGAGGGGACCCGTCCTCTGATGCTAAGACCAAGGGCTGCTCCAGGGCTGCCCTGAAGCCTGGCCCTGCCCACGGGGCCCCACCCATCCGCAGCCTCCTCGCACTCCAGACCTTCGCTCCTGCTGTCTCCTCTGCCTGCAACGTTGTTCTCCACTCTCCGAAACCCTTCATCCCCTTCCTTTGCCTCATGCCCACCTATCCTTCAAAGCCCAACTTAATAGATGAAAGTATTCTTCCAAGATGGAACTAAGGGAGCCTCAGAAGGACTCCTTCCTGGACTCTTTAGTCTTCCAGGCCCTGTTCTAGACTCTTGAAATTCCAAAGGAATGACTAGCGACTGTATCATCCGAGGACTTGGTGGCTCAGACAGTAAAGAATCTGTTCGCAATGCCGGTGACCCGGGTTCGATCCCAGAGTTGGGAAGATCCCCTGGAGGAGGGCGTGGCAACCCACTCCAGTATTCTTGCCTGGGGAATTCCAGGGCGTGGCAACCCACTCCAGTATTCTTGCCTGGGGAATTCCATGGACAGAGGAACCTGGTGGGTTACAAGCCACGGGGTCACAAGGAGTCGGATACGACTGAGCGATTAACACTTTCACACAGATTATTAGAATATCATGTTAGGAGACATTCAAGAGCCGTATATCATCAGAGAAGGAGTTCGATTCACTGTGTAGCCTGATGGCAATACATTTGCTACTGTGGCTGCTCAGATATGTGAACCCAGGACTCGAATGGAGCACGGCCCCGACCCTCCGGCAAGGTGTTCACACTTGGCTGAGAAGACAAGTCGCACAGCCATAAGGAGTTACAAATCAGATCCTTCTCAGCACAGTCTGAGCCAAGGCTGGAAGAGCAGCGCGGGCTGGATGTGATTATGAGCCAAGTGACTGAGGGACCGGAAGTTCTCCGGGGGCCTGGGGAAGGGGGGTTGTTTCAGCAGAGGTGTCTCTTCCCATCTCAGAAAAGAAGCACTTGTTCTTCGGGAGCAGCTGGAGAGGGGCCTGGGCTGGGCAGGCTTCCTGCGTGGGTCACCCCCTCACCCACCCTGCACACCCAGGGAGGCACCTAAGGACCCACGAGGGTGCAGAAGCTGGAGGTTTTCGGAGCTGATGGTTCTGCAGCTCTGTGCTGCTGGCTTGTTTCTTGTAAATGATTCTGTCAGAAAATATCTAAGCCAGGCTCTTCAGTCCTTCAACGCCCATCCCAAAAAAGATGAAAGTGGCTTCTTCATCAGCTATTTTAATATCACCAAAGGATTATGCAATCAAATCAAATTGGCTTCTCACCCCCTTTGTGTGTGTGTGTGTGTGTGTGTGTGTGTGAGTGTGTTTATGGGTGTGGATGTGTCCCCATGTGGGCACACAGGGAAACGGTGCTTATGCCTGGGGTCTGTTTCATCTTTAGCGGCCTGTGCCTTTTGCTCCCAGGGGCCGTGGAATGCACAACTCTGGGGGGGTGGGGGGGGAGGCTGCAAGGAAGGGAAGCAGAGGAGGCTGGCCAGCCAGTTGCTGTGTCTGCCTGCTTTTTAAAGAGAAGGCTGACTCTGTGCCTTTGTCTCGCCTCCTCCTTTGAAGAGGATGCCTTTAAAGGATGAACCCTGTGATACTGGGTCTCTGGCACACATACTGAGTGGATTCTCAGTAAACATGGTCATGGGTCGTTGCCCTGTGGTTTGCATGCGGACTCACCTCCTTTCCAGCCCTGGGTCTCTCTGCTCCCCAGCCCTCTTCCTGGGCTCCAGCCAGCTTGTTCCCCAAATGCACCCTCAGCTTTTTCATCTTCAGGGTCTTCATGCCTGCCTGCCTGGACCTTGTTCCCTTCCCTGAAGTTAATCCAAATTCACTGACCCTTCGAGACTCTTCTTAAAAGTCACCACTTTCTTAAAGCCTTTCCTGACCATACCCGCCCCGACACCGTCCTGTGCTTTCTCTAATCCCTTTCAGTCCAGTGGAACATGCCAAAGATGGCACCGTGGACTTTACTAGGTCAGCTCTTCTGATCTTCATCACTCTCCTACTTACCAATGTAGGTACAAAAAACAATTAAGCCTCAGAGCCCCTCAAGTTAATGATTGGCAGAGAAGTGTTAGAACCCCAGTGTGGCTGATTCTGAAGCCCACTGTGTACCCTGCAGCCTCATCTCACCCCCTGGCGTTCCCACCCGGCACTCGCCCTGTTCCTGCCTCTTGTGCTGGAAGAGAGGTACGAGGTGTGCCCTCTGGGGTCAAGGCTTGAGTCTGAATTCCAGCTCCACCACTTGCTAGCTGGCCACCTTGGGTAAATGCTTTAACTTCTCTGGACCTCAGTTTCACATCTTAGAGTGAGATGATAAGAATAGGATTGTTGTGAGGCTGAGATGAGATAATGCATGTACAGGTCTCAGCACAGTGTGTGGCAGGTGGCAAATGCTCGGTGAGGGTTAAGTCCATGGCGCTGTTGTTCTCGGCTCACAGGGCACCTCCCCTTCAGGCGGTTATGAGCTCTCTGTGGGCAGGAGGATGCCTGCATCTGTGTCCCCTGCTTTGTGGTGGGTGTGTAGCAAATGAGAATTAGAGTAATGGCGGTGGTGATGTTGATTGCACAGCTGACTTTTCTACAAGAGATCCTGCACGCTGCCCATGGGTATCCCCCCTGAGGGTATGTGGCTTGAAGTGGAGATAACCTCTCCCAGGGCTGGGCTGAAGGCAGGAGCTTAGTTTCTTAGCAGCTCGTCCCCAGAGACCAATTGGCCTTTTCATTTGTTTGTTTTTCAATTAGAGACTTGTGGATTTTGGCGTCTGTGCCCCCGTGGCCCAGTCTGTCTGTCCTCAATCTCATTCGACATGTCTATTGAGATCACAGACAGCCTTGAAGCAGAAGGTCAACTGGGTGGGTCTTTTGGTACAAAGGCCAAGAGACTGGCACAGTTAGTCGTGCCTCCCAATGAATCAGCTTCTGAGGGCACTGCAAGAGAAGTTTCTAGAGAATGAAATTTGCCCCTTGAAGTACTGTAGCTGTTTTGTTTTTTTTTTTAATATTATTTCTGCCATATGGTTGGAAAATATCCAAAAATGTGTCGCCTGCTTCCCAGTGTTCTTCAGCAAAGCATACCACACCTGGTAACTCACCTTGGCTACTGCTGACCAAGTGCTTTTACCATCAGGAGCTTGCTAAGTCTTGCTGGCAGTCCGTGGGGGGCCAGATTATGGTCTCCGCCCCACAAATGAAGACGCTGAGGCTCGGGGGAGCTTCAGTGGTTCTGCCAAGAAGTGGCCGACTGCACAATGCAGCGTTTTCCTGGGGCTTGGAAGGCATTAACTACACCCCAGGTGAAACACGGTTGATGTGACTGCAGCCATCTGCCCCGCGCTCACAGCCCCAGGTTCACGGGCTCGGTCAGTTATCCTTTTAATCATTCCTCTCTCTCCCTGGCCTCCTGCTAAGAGCAGCCACTCCTTTTGACATGCCTGTCCTACTTCTGGGTCTGAGAAAAAGAGGCTGACTCTCTTGCCAGAGTTTTGTCTACCGTAAGAGCCTTGTGCCACGTGCTTGGATGCTCAGGGCTGTCTTCAGTTTTGTTTTCTCAGCCGTGTTTTGGATCGTTAGAGGGCTTGGCTCAGTGACCCACGGGTACGCAAGAGAACTGCTAAGGGGGTTCGCGGTGCTGAGTTTGGAGTCAGACACACCTGGGGACTTCCCTGATGATCAGATGCAAGGGCCATGGGATCGATCCCTGGTGCGGAACTAAGAGCCCATAAGCCTTGTGATGTGGCAAACAAAAAGTAGTAGACTCAGACGCACTTGGATTAAGCCCTGGCTCTGTCAGCTTGCAGGGCAACACACCTAAGCTCTGCCAGTCTCTGTCCCGTCGTCCATGAACTGTGGCTGATCATCTGTGCCAGGCTGAGCCTCATTCTGATTCTCCATGGTTGTAGCTTTGCTTTCATTTATGAGACTTGAAGCATGGTAGGACTCGGACCATTCGTTCATTCAATCCTCAAATATTGATTGCTGCACATCTTGCCACGTCTAGTTTTCTTTATCAGAAAAACAAAGATAATGGTAGTACTTATCTAGCTGAGGACTAGATATGAGGACTTAATGTGTAAATATATGTGAAGTGCTCAGAACTGTGCCACATAGAAAGTAAACGTGATACACGTTAGCCATCGTTTTTAGTAGTAGTTGGTGCCAGGCACAGGGCTAGCTGGACTGCAGGTGAGCAGCATAATGGTGACCCTTACGGACTTTGCAGGCTCTTTCCTCCTTCTGTTCTCCATGGGGAGAAAAAACCGAGCAATGTTTTATCGCTGTCCACGGAAGATGAACTGATGGGTTTGAGAGAGTTGCTCTTAGGGACCCGCCTGCCCACTGGCTCCCTCTGTCTCCCCCTTCATCAAGTCTGTGCCTCTGATCCTGTGCTCTTGGCTTTGGCTCAAATCCCCCATAAACGATTAGTCAAAGGGAGAGGACCATGTCCGTCTTGCCTAAGTTGTAGCTGTGGAGGTCAGTGTCTGTGGAAAAGCTCTGTAGCCTTCAAAAGGCCTCACGGGCAACAGGTCTAGGCAGGGGGCGCCCAGCGAGGTGGAAGGAGCACTGGATTTGGAGTTGGGGCGTAGGCTTGTCCTGCCCCCCGCCCGCACCCCGCAACTTGGTAAGCCGCGTGGATCTGTTTCAGGTCACGTCTCCCCTCTGAGTTGGCTTCTCAACTGTCAAGTGAAGAAGTGATAGGTCCTCCCTGGAAGGGTTGCAGTGAGGATAAACAGATGCAGAAAACAAACTTGAGGTCGTTCAAGGCCCCCCAAATGCTTCCTTCCTTTTGGAGTTGAGTCCAGGGCTCCTTTCTCTGAGCTCGAAGGCATTTATTTACTCAGCCACTAGAGGGCACACACACCACTCTCCTAGACTGGCCTTCCTGGACCCGGGCTCAGGCGGTGGGGTGCAGCCCTGGGAGGCTCCCTGGAGAGAACACCTGTGCGAAAGTGGACGCCGCAGAGCTGGGGAGCAGGAGAAGCTGACACCTGGAGGCAGCTGCTGAGGCCACAGGTGGTCCCCCAGGGCGCTCAGAGCCTGGGCTAGCCTTTCAGAGATGTCCGGGAGGAGACACGGGGGCCGCCCTTTATTTATTTTTTTATCGAAGTATAGTTGACACACAGTATCATGTTAATTTCAGGAGTACACCGCAGTGGCTGATGAGACACGCTGTGCAGTGGTGACCACGATAAGTCTGCTAACCATCTGTCACCACGCGGAATTACCGCCGTGTTACTAACTATGGTCCTTAGGCTGTGTGTTACGTCCCCATGACATTTGATAACTGGAGATCCGTGCCTCTCAATGCCGCACCTCTTTCGCCCAACCTCCACCTCCCTTCCCTGTGGAAACCACCTGTCTGTTCTCTGTACCTATGACTCTGCTTCTCTTTTATTTGTTCATTCGTTTTGTTTTCCAGATACCACGTACAGGTGGAATCATATGGTGTTTGTCTTTCTCTGTATGACATTTCACTTGGCCTGATATCCTCTAGGCCCATCCATGTTGTTGCAAATGGCAAACAATTTAGTTTCTTATGGCTGGGTAGTATTTCATACTGGAGAAGGAAATGGCAACCCACTCCAGTATTCTCGCTTGGAAAACCCTATGGACAGAGGAGCCTGGAGGGCCTCAGTCCATAGGGTTGCAAAGAGTTGGACATGACTTAGCAACTGAACAACAATATTTCATTATATATACATGTTAAGGAATGCTTGCTGTTGCTCCTAAGTCACATCAATCGTGTCCACTCTGTGCGACTCCATAGATGACGGCCCACCAGGCTCCCGTCCCTGGGATTCTCCAGGCAAGAATAATGGAGTGGGTTGCCATTTCCTTTTCCAGTGCATGAAAGTGAAAAGTGAAAGTGAAGTCACTCAGTTGTGTCCGACTCTTCGTGACCCTGTGGACTGTAGCCCACCAGGCTCTTCCGTCCATGGGATTTCCCAGGCAAGAGTACTGGAGTGGGTTGCTTCATATTTTGACTATTGTAAATAATGCTGCAGTGAATATAAAGGTCATATGTCTTTTCAGATTAGTGTTTCTGTTTTCTTTGGATAACTACCCAGAAGTGGAATAGTTGGATCGTATGGTAGTAATACAAGGAGATCCAACCAGTCCATCCTAAAGGAAATCAGTCCTGAATATTCATTGGAAGGACTGATGCTGAAGCTGAAACTCCAATACTTTGGCCACCTCTTGTGAAGAATTGACTCATTGGAAAAGACCCTGATGATGGGCAAGATTGAAGGCAGGAGGAGAAGGGGACGAAAGAGGATGAGATGGTTGGATGGCATCACTGACTCAATGGACATGAGTTTGAGTAAACTCTGGGAGTTGGTGATAGACAGGGAAGCTTGGCGTGCTGCAGTCCATGGGGTCAAAAAGAGTTAGACATGACTGAGACTGAATCTCATTTAAGATTCAGATTGAGATTGATTGAGATTGAGACACGACTGAACTGAACTGAACTGATGGTAGGTCTATTTTTAACATTTTGAGAAACCTCCACACTGTTTGGCTACACCAATTTACGTTCCCATCAGCAGTGCCCAAGAATCCCCTTTTCTCAACATCCTGGGGACTTGGTCCTTTAAATCATCACCTCCAGGGGCTACTCCTCCCATCATGGCCGGGTAGGGTCACAACCTTGGAGCAGACAGAGGCAGCTCCCAGTGAGTGAGTGAGAGTGTCAGAAGCAGCTGATATTCCGTCCCTAAAGAGGGGGCCTGCCAGAGACTGTGCCAAGCATTCAGGAAGCAATGGAGAGCAAGCAGACTGTCTCCCCATGGGGTGCTTTTGATCCAGATATGGTCCGTACGTGTACTTACCTACTTGGTCTCCAACCAGCTTGGAGGCCCTCCTGGGGCCACAATCTTGTCTCCTTAGAAGAAGGCATGTGTGCGCTAAGTTGCTTCAGTCATGTCCGACTCTTTGAGACCCCATGGACTGTAGCCCTCCAGGCTCCTCTGTCCATGGAATTCTCCAGGCAAGGATACTGGAATGGGTTGCCATTTCCTCCTCCAGGGGATCTTCCTGACCCAGGGATTAAAACCAGGCCTCCTACATTGCAGGCGGATTCTTTACTACTGAGCCACCAGGGAATAGTTGATGCTTATTAAAAGCTTGTACCATCTCATTACCAGAAATGCACCCATGTCCCTTTCTTCTTCTCACCAAAGTGTCATCACTCGCTCTTTTGAAAAATATGAATCCCTTCATCACGGGCTAAACCATCACACAGTTATTATTTTTTTTTTTTTCACACTCAAAAGAAACAAAGGAAGTCAGCCTGTAAGATGGAACCTAATTTAAAAACATCCCTTGCAGCATCTGAGATGAAGGCTGGCTGGGACCAGGCCCGGTCAGGGCCCAGCCTCTCATCATCTACCAGAATCTTGCCAGTGAGGGCAAAAGTAGCAAATTCTCCCAGGATGCCTGAGCAGGACGCTTGTTTTGAAATTTTCTTGGGAAACTTTGCCACAGGACTCCATGTGAGGACATGGGACCCTGAGCCCACATTCTGCTTTGTCATCCTGGGAGACGTGTGCCGGTTATGGCTGCCATTACCATTGCTAATGACCTTCCCAGGTGGCTCAGAGGTGAAGAATCTGCCCACCAGTGCATGAGACGCAGGTTCGATCCCTAGGTCTAGGAGACCCCCTGGGAGCGGGGATGGCAACCCACTCGGGTATTCTAACCAGGAAAATCCCGTGGACAGAGGAGACTGGCAGACTACAGTCCCTGGGGTTGCTAAGAGGCATGCATGACCGAGCAGGTATGCAGGCACTGTGCTAATAGTAACAGGAAGGGTGTGGTCACCTGGTGCAGCATTTGATAGTGCCAAGCTGTTTTACCTGCTTTATTTAGTCGATCTGCACAAGTCTGTGCAGTAGGGGGCGGTGTGAGTAGGAGGAAGTTGCCCAAACTCACTGGGCCTCAGTTTCTCCATCTCGAAACTGATAATAGAGTCTCTCAGGTTATTGCGAGGATTCAATAGTGTAACACACGTGAAGCCCTTAAGGAAAATAGCACCTGGCATCTACTAATTTCTTTTTGTTTCTTCTTTACAAAGAGTTTACTTTATTGGAAATAAATAGATGTGATACAGTGATCTGCTAAGTGTTTTTTTCTTTTTTTTTAATTGAAGTGTTATTCATTTACAATCCCGTGTTAGTTTCCGGTGACAGCAGAATGCCTTGTGTACGTGCTAGTCACTCAGTTGTGTCTGACTCTGTGTGACCCCGTGGACGGTAGCCCACCAGGCTCCTCTGTCCATGGGATTCTCCAGGCAAGAATGCTGGAGTGGGTAGCCATTCCCTTCTGCAGGGCATCTTCCCGACCCAGGGATTGAACCTGGGTCTCCTGCAGTGCAGGCAGACGCTTTACCGTCTGAGCCGCCAGGGAAGCCCCGTTTAGTTACGCATCTATCTGTTCTTTTTCAGATTCTTCCCCCACGTAGGTCGTTAGAGTGCTGAGCAGAGTTCCCTGTGCCATGTAGCAGGTCCTTGCTGGTTGTCTATTTTATTTACGATAGTGTGTGTCTGTTGATCCCAAACTCCTGAGTTGTCCATCCACCCCCCACTTCCCTCTTTGGTGGTCATTAGTTTGTTTCCTATGAATGTGAGTCTATTTCTGTTTTGCAAATAAGTTCATTTGTATAATTTTTTTAAGATTCCAACTAATTTCTTAATAAATGTTTGAAATGACTGATAGGCAATTTTAGTCTCTTTAGGAAAGGAAACTGGGATTCAGAGGGGCTAAGTTTGGTCATCAAGGAAGGAAAACCCAGGGGGACTGCCATGTAAATGGGGCAGACTTTCCCACACTGGATTTCCATCACGAGCCGTATAGCATTGCCTGTCAACTTGGCACCACAGGAAATATTGACTCTTCAAAAGAAAACAAGGGCGAAGGCTTAGTTTTGCCAAAGAAAGAAATTAAAAAAAAAACAAAACTTGGACTTTTCAAACAATTGAACCACTCTTATCCTTATATTTAGGTCTAAATACCCAAGGGGTATCATATTCAGAGGTGATTAGGTGTGAAAAGGCCTCTTTGCTCGGAGCCCCCACTGAGGGCTTTTGAAGACCTGCGCTGTAGTTGTGGGTTTCAGTACCACGTGGCGTCCCTCATTTTGGTCATTTTCTCCCCACATAGGACTTCAGCGGGCAGAGCCCTCGGAAACAGAGGACGGTGTGGGCGTGGCGCCTCAGGCTGCCTGAGCTCCTCGGGAATGAAGGTCTTCGGGGTTATTGTGGTCTTTGCCTCCTGCCGTAAGTAGTCACAATGGGGTGAGCTCCAAGGTGTTACCCCCTGTCTGTGTCTGTGTCTGGGGCGACCCCTCCTCAGGCGGCGTCAGGTGAGTGGAATCAAGCGTCGCTCAAAGGGGAATCCGGAGAGAAGTGGGCCCCCACCGACGCCCTCCTGCTTCTGCGGCTCTGCAAAAAGCACTCAGCCCAGTGCTGGTATCTCACAGAACATTTAGAAAATCAAAGGTTGGTAACCTTTTGCTAAGAAAGAGGGCATCTGGCCACTGTTGTACCACACACATACCTTTCAGGAGTCTTTGGGTGCTGGTTGTCTTTATTTACTTGTTTTTAAATTAACTTTTATTGGCGTATAGTTGATTTACAATACTGTGTTAGTTTCCCTGCATAGCACAGTTACAGGCATGGACATATGTCCCCTCTCTTATAGATTCTTTTCCCATACAGGTCATTACTAAGTATGGAGTCGAGTTCCCTGAGCTATATAGTAGGTTCTTATTATGTGTTTTATAAGCAGTTGTATGTATGTGTCAGTCCCAGTCTCCCAATTTATCCCTCTCCTCTTGCTCCTTGGTAACCCTAGTTTGTTTTCTGCATCTTAAGTTGCCTTCATTTAAAGTCGTGTGGATTCCAGAACAAAAGCGTGGATGTATATCTAGCTAGTCTAGGAATGATTAATTCTCCTCAGGAAGGCATTCTTATGGTGACCTATAGAATAATGGGTAATTATAAGTCATTGCTTCCAGGAGATCAGATTACAGGTCTCTGCAAAGTGCAAGAGAACTTACTGGGAAACAGTGTTGGGTTTGCTGGAAAACTCTCTTGACTTGTTGCTTTGATTAGATGAGTGGAGATTTGCCCAGATCCATTTTTCTATCCGTTTCAGCTGTGAAACAATCACTTTTGGGTTCCCAAGTCAAAATGGCAAAAATGGGGTCCCTGGTTCACTTAGTCAGTGGCAGAAGGCAGTTTTCAAGATCATGATGTTACAGCCAGGGGATCTGTGGGCAGGAAGGACCACTGCTGCACACCGCCCCCCGCCCCCGGCTCCGTGTACCCCAAGAGCGGAGTCTCAGTATGGTCCTACCCTCTCTCCAGGCGCTGCTCCAGCAGCAGAGCCGCCCCCAGGCTGGGGCCCCCGCGGCAGTGTGTGGGGCCACAAGGCCTCCAAAGTCACAGAAAGAGATGAAGGGCTCCTGGGAAAACCTCCCTGAACCTCCCATTTTGGGTTTTCCTCTTCATGTTTTTATTTTATTTTTATTGTAAAACTAAGATTCACTTGTAATTACAATGTGAAATACATTAGTGTGGAGTAACAAGATACAATCCCTTCTCATCTTTCACAGACCCTCATCCATTTCGATGCAGACAGTCTTCAGAGTTTGATACACATCCTCTTAGGCCTTTGCCTGGGCTTCCCAGGTGGTGCAGTGGTAAAGAATCCACCTGCCAATGCAGGAAACGAAAGAGGCGAAGATTTGATCCCTGAGTCCAGAAAATCCCCTGGAGTAGGAGACATGGGTTTGATCGCTGGGTCAGAAAGATCCCCTGGAGGAGGAAATGGCAACCCACTCCAGTATTCTTACCTCAGAATCCCATGGACTGGTGGGCTACAGTCCATGGGGTCCCAAAGAGTCAGACACGACTGAGAGACTGACATACACTCAGGCCTTTGCATACGTATGTTGCCAACATTTCAATAGAAAATAATGTAGGCTTGTGGTAATATATATATATATATATATATATCAGGCAGCATAAAAGTATTTAAGATAAATGTTGCCTGTTTTTTTCTCCACCTACTTCCTCAGTCCCACTGCCTAGTGATATTGCTATTAAAAGTAGTATGTTTTCAAGACATCATTTAGTTATTATCTCCCTGTCAGTAGGCATGTGGGTAGTCTCCAATTTTTTGATATCACAAATAATGCTGCAGCAAACATTCCCCCCCCACCTCTCTCTCTCTATATATATATATAGTCCTCACTTTCCTAAGCACTTTGTAGAAGTAAAATTGCTAAGTTCTCGTGTGTGTGTGTGTGTGTGTGTGCTCATTCATGTCTGACTCTTTGTGACCCCATGGACTGTGGCCCGCCAGGCTCTTCTGCTGTGGCATTTTCCAGGCAAGAATTCTGCAGTGGGTTGCCATTTCCTGCTCCAGGGGATCTTCTCTAGCCAGGGATCGAACCTGCACCTCTTGCGTCTCCTGCACTGGCAGGGGGATTCTTTACCACTGTGCCACCTGTTTTTGCCATTAAAAAAATGAATTGAGGACAGCTTTTTCTGCCTCTTAAGTATTTTGTTTCTCCTGTGAGATTGTGAAAGCCCTGGTGATTTTTGCAGGGACTGCCATTTCTGGCTTTGAACCTTTCTTGTTAATGATTAACATCATACCTGAGGGTGTTTCTGCACGGGATGGTGGTCTTTTACTGTGGGGAGAAGACTGTAGTTGACAGCATTGTCCCGAACATCCTGGAAACTGGGTTCTCCTCCTGGGTTAGCAAGAAACTAGCTGTGTGATGCGGCCGACTGACCCTCTCTCGTCCCCATTAAAGGGGCTGGTGTCCAGTTTAGGGGGCTCCGGCTAGGAGATGTGAAAGCAATCTTTCTCTCACGTCTTCCCTTCTTCCTTATTTGCTTCTTGGCAGTGATGGCCCCCACGCACAGCAGCTTCTGGCAGTTTCAAAGGATGGTCAAGCACATCACAGGGCGGAGCGCCTTCTTCTCATATTACGGATATGGCTGCTACTGCGGGCTTGGGGGCAAGGGGACCCCCGTGGATAACACTGACAGGTGGGTGCAGAGGCTCTGAGGCTTTCTGTCATTTGATTTGCATCGAAATCCTTTCTTGAAGAGAGAAAGGATGTTGGGACTTGCAAATTGCAAGGAACAAACCGATTTGGGTGAGCCTGAGCAGAAGGACAAAACTAAATGGGAGTGGGAGGGAGGTCTTGGGAAGCCCGGGCTGGGGCCGACTTCCTGCGGTCTGGGGCCTGCAGGAGGTTCGCTGCTCTGCTGCCACCATCTTGAGATGCTGGACGGTGTTTGAATCAGGGCCCTCTTGTTTTCATGTTGCACCAGGCTTTGCAGATCATATGGTCAGCCCCGCCCAGAGCTCTAGAAACATGTGGGCAGCCCAGAGCTCTCAGCCCTCATGGCAAATGCCGTCTTTTCTTGGGCCGTCACGTTTTAGGATTATTGGTGAAGCAGGACTGACCCGCTGTCTCCCATCCCGATTCCACTCTGCAGGAAGGAGAGAGACTCTGAGTGGCCCAGTTTGGAGAAGTTGTCCATCTGGGTGAGGACACGTGGCACGGACCCGGCTGCCAGGCCTACTTCTCAGGATGGAGGGGGGTGTGAGTTCCCAGAAAAGGTGGAGGTTGGTGTTATTTGGGGAGGGAACAGGGAAGTAGGAAACAGGACGGTCTGTGCATCTTTTTATTTGGAGAAATAAGAAGCAAAATGTTCCTGGCCACGCTCACCATAGTGTGGATGAATATAGCCCCACAGCAGGGCCTGAATATCGCCCCTGGAGCTCGAGTCCTCTGGGCTGGGCTCAGGAGACCACAGACTGCTCCAGCCAGGAAGACCCCAGAGGCCTGGAGGGAGCCCGGCACTGACGGAACGCCCGGCGGTGCTGAGCCCTGGGCCTGGGGGTCTGCACGCAGGGCCTGGCTGACTCCTCCTGGCGCATGGTCGAGGCCAGGCCACCACCTCCATTTTACAGGGGACGGTGGTGAGGGGCCCGCTGAACAAAGCTGCAGAGCCGGAAGACCTTCAGCCCCTTGAGTGGCGGAGTCAGATTTGCACCAGAGTTTTCTTGTTTCATCGTCCAGGCCCTTTAATGATCTGTGCATCCCCTTCCAAGTCCTCAGGCTGATGAGCATTCCAACACTGTTAGCCAAAGATGACAACCAGGAGCCCACGTGTGGCTGCAGACGGTGATGGAGGAAGACTGAGCGTCCAACCCAGCAGATTGGCCGGTGCCAGTCTCTACATTCCTGCCACTCTGACTTGGCTGGGGAGGCGGGCGGGCACCATCCCCAGCTGTTTTCTCTCCTCCAGTGTTGTCCCCGCTCCATCTTCCCCATTGCCGCCGCACCGGCTCTCAGCCTCAAGAGAGCAGAGACCGAAGGAGTACGTCTGACGTGCTGACCTTTGTCTGCTCAGAGCCTCTCCCAGGGCTGGGCACGTAGTTGGTGCTCAGTTATTAATCAAAGGCGGAAGGAGAAGAGAGCGGCAGAGCGTGAGATGGGTGGACACTATCACCGACTCGATGGACATGAACTTGGGCAAACTCCGGGAGTTGGTGCTGGACAGGGAAGGTTGGCGTGCTGCCGTCCACGGGGTCACAAAGGGTCAGACACGATGTAGTGACTGAACAACAGCAGCAAGTCATTAAATGAATGAATACGTCACAGGAGCCTAGATTTGGGGGAAGTTCACCTCTGAACCTCGTTTCCTCCCGCACAGAATGGGGACAAGGACTGCACCTCCTAGGGTCACTATGAGGAGCTCGTGAGCCACCAGTAGGTAGAGACGGGTTCTTTTTATGATCTTTAACACCATCAGGAAGTCACCTCCCTGCCTTCCACGTATTGTCATCTGGGAAGGAGGCAAGTGAGCCCTCTCCCGCCTTCTCCCAGGGCCGTCCTAGGAAAGCCCCCGTCTCCCTCCGTCTGGCCCGCAGGTGCTGCCTGGCCCATGACTGCTGCTACGAGAGGGTGAAGCACCTTGGCTGCCAGCCCGTGTTGAACGGCTACCAGTTCCGTGTGGTCAACGGGACCGTGGTCTGTGAGTAGTCCTCTCTGCACAGAATGTCCGTGAACCTGGGCCTTTCTTAAAGTTCAGCCTCGTGGACCCAGAGAACTTTGGGAAAAGGGGATTGTTTTTTCCCCAAGTGCTTTGGGATGGAGAGTGGCAATTCTGAGCATCTGTGCTTCCTGAGAGCGCAGCCCTGGTCCCCGCGCCCCCTCCCCAGTCCCTGCTCACAGCTGTGCCCCAGCTCCCTCCCCTGGGGTGCTGGTTTCAGCCCACAGTCCCCGCCGCCCACCCGGGGTCCCTCCTGGGCTCAATAAGTAGTTGTTGACCGAAGAAGATTACACTGAATCTTGCGGCTGCGCTTGGCAGCTGTTGCTATTGAGAAGCTTCTTCCCAATGTCTGTTGTGTGTTAACAAAGTGGCTCGGCTGTCTTTCAGTTGAACAAATATTTGTGAAGAGGGTTGCGTGCCAAGCTCTGGGGTAGGTGCCGTGAATGGGGGGTCAGGGTAGGGAGCCCATCTGGCCTCCAGGCGGTTCAGGGAGGAGGACAAAGGACAGGGTGGGCCAGCACTGAGTGTCCGGCACGCGGGGAGGGGCTCCAGTTTCTCAGAGCGCAATCCGGGGCGGCTGGGGGTGGGTAGGGCAGGCTGGATCTAAGCGCAAGCTCACTCGCAGGCAGCAGGCCACAGGCTGGTCTCCGGTCAGTTCGCCAGGGTGGGGTCCGAACGCCCCTTCGAGTGTGTGACTCGCCTTCCGCTCGGCCCTGTGGAGTCGCAGGAACCACTGTCCTCCCTTGCGTGTTTACTCAGAACTGTGAGTGTGTCTTGGAGATCACCTGTCCCGTCCTGAGGCGGGGAGACCACCTCCCTGGCCTTCATCTCCCAGCGCCCCCCAACCCAGAGCTCAGGCTCCGGAGCACGGAGTCAGGTTGGCTTGCTTTGCCGGGTTCTGGGGCCAGGAAGCCAGAGGCGAGTGGGAGGCCCAGTTTCAGCGGAGTCTGCTGTTCCGCTCTCCCCTCTTCGGGCCGACTGTCGACGGGGAAGGGACCCAGTGAGTGCAAGAAGCCTTCCTGACCACCCTCCAGCCTAAAGCAAAGTGTCTCCACTGTGAGGCCCCTACGGCCGCATCCAGGACACGGGGCAGAATCACGGTCTGAGGGATGGGGAGAGAGGGGGGACTGGAGGAGGAGGATCTCAGAGATGGCTTGCCTCCGCAAGTGGTGGCACCGAGTTTCTTGTCCCTCCCGACCCCTCGTG
>SJXQ01012922.1:173701-185407 GCA_006408695.1 Aepyceros melampus
CCGGCCGTCGCTTGGTGGGGGAGGGGCACACAGAAAAGCTGCCCTGACTCCTCTCCGTCTGGCTGGTGGTCTTGCCTTCACGTGGTTTCTTCTCTTTTCACCTTGACCTTGACCTCTGCCATGTCAGGGGTCACCTTAGGGTGGTTGAAAAGGCATCCCCTGGAGAGAAGATACGCTCTGAGAGCTCTTTCCCCCAATGCCCGTAAATCACAGGGGCTGAGGCCAGAGGGGAACAGAGCTCTGAAGAGGGAGCAGGTTTTTAGTAGGTGCCCAGGCCCTTCCTGCACTGCTTCCCACGCCCCAGACCGAGCCCTCTGCTCCTGGGGCCTGGATCCTCTGCACCTGGAGCAGCTTCTTTAGCAACCCTCTTCACCTTCCGCCATGGGGACCAGAGCCACATCCAGGGACCCCGGGAGATGGAGGAAGGTGACCCGGGAGCAGAGGCTGGAGCCCCAGCAGGTGGCACGGGAAGTGTTGCCTGCTTGGCACATCACGCTGGGTGGTGGTGGGAGGTGCAGGCAGGGTGTCGGAGCTGGACTGGAATGTTCGTGGCCTGGGCTGTGCTTTCCACAGATGCTGGCCCCTGCCAAGCAGCAGTGGCCAGTTGCGCCTGAAGCTTGGCCAGGGATCCCGGAGTCCAGCACCCGTCTAAGAGAGTTAACGAGGAGGGACATCTACCCATCCTCACCAGGGCACTAGCAACCCCTTCTGCAGCTGCCCTACCCAGTGAGTACCAGGCTGATTCCTGTTGTTCCCACCCCTACCTTTGTCCAGGCGCTCAGTCTTGTCCAACTCTTTGCGACCCCATGAACTGCAGCACGCCAGGCCTCCTTGTCCTTCACCATCTCCCGGAGTTTACTCAAACTCATGTCCATCGAGTCAGTGATGCCATCCAACCATCTCATCCTCTGTCATCCCTTTCTCCTCCCATCTGCAATCTTTCCCAGCATCAGAGTCTTTTCCAGTGAGTTGGCTCTTCACATCAGGTGGCCAGAGTATTGGAGCTTCAGCTTGCCATGTCCTATTTCCAGGAACAGGGCTGGGAGATGGGCGACCTGGCTCCTAATCTTGGGTCTGTTGCTGGTGTGCTGAGACCCCGAGTGAACCCCAAGCATATCCATTCCTTTGCCCAGTATTAACCGAGTACCCACGGGGTGCCCATGCAGGGCCGGCACTGTGCCAGGGCCAGGGGCACAGAGGGAGGCAGCCCGGGGCCCTGCTGCCAGTGCTCTTGGAGGCCAGCCCGACCAACCCCTCACTGCAGTGATGGGGAGCCTGAGGCCCAGAGGTGGGGAAGGGCTGACCCAGGCTCCAGGCCAACTCAGTCTCATGTGTCTTGAGACTGTCTGGTGCTCGGGAACACACTGCTGGCTGGAGTCTTCTGGGCCTGCGTTTCTGCATCCGTAAAGCAGGTGCACTCACCATAGCTGAAGTCCATCAGCAGCTGAAGGAGGCTTGGCACTCAGCTCTTTGAATCCACAGTAAGCCTCTGAGGTGGGCACTGCCCTCCCCATTACCGAGGAAGACCCTGAGGCTCAGAGAGGTGAGGTGAGATGGCCAAGGCCACACAGCCAGGGAAAGAACCGCTGGGACTCAGACCAGGTCGTCCGACCCCAGCTGGTGCTCCTGCCTCCCACCGCCCTCCTCGCTGGCATGCGACTGTGGGAAGGGGCTGGACTGGGGGCTCACACAGATGCAAGTCTTGTTGTCCAGAGCACGCCTGTCAGAATGTTCAGCTCCGGCCCAGGAGGCAAAGGGAAGCTGAAGGAGCTTGACACCCTGCAGTGCCCCGGATCTTCCTGTTGCACTTCCGTGCACCTCGCTGCAAGGCCCGGAGACAGCAGATGCTTTGGAGTCAGGCAGAGCTGGGCCTGACTCCCAGCTTCACCTTTTCCAGCTGGATTAGCTGCATGACCATCCGGGCCTTAGTCTCCTCCTCTGTAAAGTACTAATCAGCACTTCCTAAGGTCTCTAAGATCCCCGGAGAAGGAAATGGCAACCCACTCCAGTAATCTCGCCTGGAAAATCCCGTGGATATAGGAGCTGGCAGGTACAGTCCATGGAGTCGCAAAGAGACACAACTGAGTGATGTCACCAAGGTCACTAAAGAATTGACTGAAGTAACCCAACGCAGGGACCTCCCAGATGGCACCAATGGGAAATCACCCATCTGCCAGGGCAGGAGATGCAAGAGACTTCCCCTTCCTGGGTCTGGAAGATCCGGCAACCTGCTCCAGGGTTCCTGCCTGGAAACTTCTATGGGCAGAGGAGCCTGGCAGGCTACAGTCCATGGGGTCGCAAGAGACTGACCACTCAGAGGTCTGACCGAGAGCGAGTGCGTAATTAATACCTTTCCATTTAGAAGTTGAGGTTTCTTCTTATTTTTTTTTAACCCTAGTTTCCTTTCCCCTTTACTTCGTAGAAAAGCACTGGGATTTTCTTTATTACCATTGAGAGATTTCTTGGAAGCCTCTCCTCTGCATTGGTCTCCCCTTGAACTAATATCATTAACCCCTTATAGGATGAAAGCTCTCCCTCCCGCCCCCACCACAATTCCCAGTTACACTGCAGTTCAAAGGACTGCCCTGCAAGGGTTAATCACCTCCCCAGCCTCCCAGTTCTGAAATCTGGCACCCAAGCCTAGTTCCAGGTTGCCTAGCAACCAGTGGCTGCTCCTGGATGTGGTTGGTGTGAGCAGGGAAGGGAAAGGAGAAAAACAGCCTGGTCTGTCCATGTCTCGAAATGTCAGTGGGAGAGCAGTGCAGAGAAAGGCCTGGAACCCAAGCCCTGGGGCCAACTTGCTGAGTGGTGACAGCTGCCCTCAGGCGACCGGGGAGGTCGTTAATCCTCTGTGGAGTGGGCTTGCATAAGCACTTGGAATTCGCGAGGGATTTTAAGTGGTGATGCCCCCCGCCTCCACCCACGTGTGCCCGCATCTGTTGGGCAGGGAGGGGCCTGGCCATGGTTCCAAAGCCAGAGTTCCAGCTCGAGGCCCCTCTGGCACCTCCATCTCTGAACCTGTGACTCTGCCCTCTGCCCAAGGCGGAGGGCAAACCAGGTAACCACTGGAGTTTGTAGTTTGCAAAGATCTTTCTCCTCTGCTGAGTTTACTGCTCACAACACCACCTCCACTCACTGACGCATCACCCTTTTCCTTTCCTAGAATCTGGCTCAACCTGCCATCCTCTCATCTTGCTCAGTTATTTGTTTACTTATGGATCAACTCTCCCCTCAACTGGAGTCTGAGCTCCAGGAGATTGGGGAGCACTTGCTGGGGGTGGGGGTGGGGTACATGCATGCTCAGTCGTGTCTGACTCTTTTGCGACCCCATGGACTGTAGCCACCACCCCCCCAACAGGCTCCTCTGTCCCTTGAATTTCCCAGGCAAGAATACTAGAGTGAGTTGCCATTTCCTCCTCCAGGGGATCTTCTAGACTCAGGGATCAAACCCATGTCTCCTGCATTGCAGGTAGATTCTTTACTGCTGAGGCCCTGGGGAGCCCCAGGGAGGCGGTGGGTGCTCATTCTCATAAGGCCACAGAGAAGGATACCTGAAGCCATGCAGTTGTGGGGTCCACTCGCTCAGACCGGTCCCCCTGCTTCCTGGACAAAGGCCAGGCACATGTTAGAAACTCAATTATCTGTTTGATGATTGAATGAGTGAAGACATTCATGAAATGGTCTGTACATGAACCTGTACCCTCATTTGAAAGCCTAGGGAAGAGATTCAGAGAGCAACAACTTCCGTGAGATGCCAGAGCTTGCAAGCGGCAGATCTGGACCCAGAACCTGACTCCCTGTTTCTTGGGATGGGGGCTCTGCTCACTGCCCTGCGGGCCGTGTCTGCGTCCAGCCAGCGAGGCGGCAGCGTACGGCGATGGAGCCCTTATCGCACGTTTGGCGCCGAAGATCTGCAAGAAAGAGACAAACTTCATGACCAGAAGGGGCTTGTGTGCAGGCAGGGAGACAGTCCATGAAATATTCAGAAAGAAAGATGCACTCGGGTAGCGACAAGCGCTGTGCCACCTCTAAGATAAGGCCACTCGCTACAGAATGAGGGCGCAGTGGGGGTGGGTGGTCCTTCGGGTGCGGAGGAAGGCCTCTTGAGAGAGGTAGCATCTAGCCAGGGGAGGGTGGGGGCGCCTGTCCCACGAGAAACGAGTCTGGCAAGGCCTGGCCATGGGGTGACGGGCTCCCCTGCTCCTTCAGTTGCAGGGGGAGCCTTCAAGCAGACAGTGATCAGCTCAAATTTTCCATTAGAAAGAAGACTCTGGCCCCTGCCCAGAGAAGCTGGGGAGCAAGGGAAGAGAGACGGGCAGCCACTGGTGGGCTGTTTCCGTCACACCGGGGAGAAGTGGCCGTCGTGTGGCTCGGGAGCTGCGGTGGAGTGTCGGACGCTGGGTGTGCTTGGGAGGTGAACAGACAGAACCTGCTGTCGGGGTCGTGTGAGGCTTGGAGGCGAGGCAGGCTGACTCTGACTTCGTGGGTCTGAGCATCCGTGAGTAACCATGCGTCTACGAGCTTGCGTGCATAGAGGCGCACAGACTCTGCGGTCACAGCATTCAAAGGGCTGCAGGGAGAACTGAGGAGGCTCTGTGGGGAGAAGTGAAAAGTGGGCAGTGCTCAGGCGGTATTTAGAGCCCTGAGCTTTAAAACAGGGGCACCCAAGGAGAGAGGTTAGAGACCAGGGCAGAGGTGCAGGCAAGGAGCGGCCTGGCAGGCAGCCTGGGTTACCCAGGCAGGAGCGCAGACTTTCCCATCTCATTGGTGGAAGTGTGTGCTTGCGTGTGTGCTAAGTCGCTTCAGTCATGTCCGACTCTTTGCAACCCATGGGCTGTAGCCCCCCGGGCTCCTTTGTCCATGGGATTCTCCAGGCAAGAGTACTGGAGTGGGTTGCCATGCCCCCCTCCAGGGCATCTTCCCAACTCAGGGATGGAGCCCACGTCTCTGATGTCTGCTGCATTGGCACATGGGTTCTTTACCAGTAGCGCCGCCCAGGAAGCCCGGGTGGAAGTGTTTCAGTCTTTCTGAAACAAGAGAAAGCATTACCAGTTCCGTTCTTCATGTCTCGGTTTCTCCATCAACAAACCGAAGGATGCAGGATCTGGATTTGGGCTTGTTGTTAAAAGATGACTCACATGGCATTTCTTGGCCCAGGCCTCTTCTAGCCAGTGACAGGCCTGACTCTACTACGGCTGTGGGATGCCCACAGCGATAGACTGCTGCGCTGTCAGTCCCGAAGGCCTGGGGACCGGGTCAGTCATTAGACATAGAGCCGATCGTCAGGAGAGAATTTACGCTTCGTGCTTTGGAAAGGACCAGAAGACAAAGCAAGAAAGGGACGTGGTGAGAAAGGAAGAGAGAGGCTTGCTGAAAGGAGATGGAAGAAAGAAGAGACTGGAAAGAAAAGGAGACCAGGAGAGAAAGAGACAGAGAGAAGGGGGAGAAAGAGGAAAGCGTGGGAAATGCAACGCCCTTCCAGTTTCCAGAGAGGCAGCACCCCGGTGATTGACAGCTCGAGGCACTAGGCCCTTTGGGAGGAAAGAGAGGTTGGATGGGCTGGAGCCCTGTGCCCAAGTAGCCCCGTGCGTGCAGCAGCTACACGACCTGGGGGCTCCTACCCAGCGGCTGCCTGGGGAGGGAATCCAGGGGCAGCTGGGCGCAGCAGAGGTGAGAGACCTGGACACGGATGGGACGGGGGCTCTCGGGGAGCTGCGGCCCTGTGGGTGTCGTAGAGTTGTCACCCATGTGCGAGGGCAAAGGTGATCCAGGCACCATGAGCAGCGGGAACAGCAGGAACCAGCCCTGGTGCATTTTCTGAGAGCTGCCGAGGCGTGGGCTGGGTGTCAACATGTCCTGAGAAGCCCAGGCTCCATCGAGCTGGAGGAGGACAGCTTCCTGTAGGAATTGTGGACTTCAGAGAGGGAGAAGGAAAGCAAACAGACTATAGCCAGCACTGGCCCAGCTTCAGAGGGGCCTTCGTCTTCCAACATATGTGGCATCAATAGAGGCCTCTGTGTTCCGGACGTATCCAGACCTCTCCATCTGTAACAACAATGAAAATCCTCACAATGCCCGAAGCGGACGGCATTGTTTATTTTTGATGCTATTGTTTTTATCACCGTTTTATAAACAATACTGAAACTAACTTGCCAAGGCCAACACATCAGGGGATCTGGCTGCCTCACTTCCTCACCCCAAACCCTCAAAAGAGAATGGAGTTATCTAGAAGGAGGCTGCCTTAGATATCCCCCATGCCAGGGGTCCTCCACCTCCAGGATCTAACAATGCCTGATGATCCGAGGTGGAGCTGATGTAATAGGAATGGAAATAAAGTGCATAATAAGTGTGATGCCCTCGAGTCATCCTGAAACCATCCCTTCCTCCCCCACCCCTAGTCCATGGAAAAATTGTCTTCCATAAAACTGGTCTCTGGTGCCAAAGAGATTAGAAATCGTAGTCATGTATGGATGTGAGAGTTGGACTATAAGGAAAGCTGAGTGCCAAAGAACTGATGCTTTCAACTGTCGTGTTGGAGAACGCTCTTCAGAATCCCTTGGACGGCAAGGAGATCCAACCAGTCCATCCTAAAGGAAATCAGTCCTGGGTGTTCATTGGAGGGACATCATTGACCGACTGAACTGAACACCACACACACACACACACACACACACCCCCCACACACACACACAGCACCACAGCTCAGACAAGTCTGACTACTGAGGAAAAGATCCCCACCTAGTGGTCATTTGGCCACAGTGCAGACACTCCATCCCGAAGGCCCATTAAGGTTTCCTTCATTCACTGAAGGACTGTTAGTTGAGCACACACTCTGTGCCAGCATTTGTTCTGCATCCTGGGGACACTGGGAGGGACGAGACAGAATAAGCCTCAGTCTCACATAGCTTACACTTTGACAAGGCGAGACAGACACAAGCAAGGAAACAAATGAGAGGAGTGAGAGATGTGAAAAGTACGGGGAATCAAACAGACGGGGATGCGAGGGAGAGTGGCGGAGAAGTTTAGCTGGAGTGGCTGGGGAGATCCTCTCTGAAGAGAGGAAATCTGACCAAGACCCAGAGGTGGGATGCCTTCAGCCACTTGAGGATCCTGGAGAGAAGAGTTTCAGACAAAGAAACTAGCAAGTGCAAAGGCCCTGGGACAAGACCAACCAGAGCATGTGACCCAAAGACGCCAGTGTTCCTGGAGCAGAGGGGAGGTCAGAGTGGAGGGCTGCGGGGGTGGAGAGGTGGGCAGGGGCCCCGTTACGGCAAGTCCATGGCAAGGACTTGGGATGTCTTGGTTCAAATAGGAAAGCACAGCAGGGCTTTCAGCAAGAGCGTGAACCTCATTCATTCCGAGGCAGTCCCTGTGTACTTCCTTCCATTAGGGTGGGAGAGCTGGTGATGGCAGGGACTGGGGCCATGGCAAGAAGACAGGGAGAAGAGGCAAGAGCATGAAATATTCTAAATGCAGAGACATCCGTGGAGCTTTGGGTGGATGGAACGTGGAAGTGAAAGGAAGGCAGGGATCAAGGTTGGCTGCTGGTTTTCTGGCTTGGGTTGGAGGTGGTACCAATTCTTAAGCTGAGAGTATGGGTGGAGGGCCAGATCAGTGGGTAGGGCAGGGGCACTTACATCAAGAGCTTCCTTTGGGGCATCTTATACCAGAGATGCTACTGATTTCCACGTGAGATGCCAGGAAGCTGCTGGAAGTAGGAGATGAGTTTTGAGAAGATGGGTTCTGTGTCCTTGCCGTGGGAGCTGCCTGGGGGCACCAACTCAGTGCTCCCTCCACCCACGTGCAGCCCACACCTGCCCCTTCTCCTGTTTCTTTCCAGATGTCTCTTCAGGGCCTGTCCAGCTGTGGTGGTGGAAGGGCTTGAGATGAAGGAGAAGGACTCCCAGCTCCTTTTTCCTTTCAATTTTCAACCCTTGACCCCTTGCCGTGAGCTCCCAGTCCTCCCCAACCTTAGAACCGCACCCTGGGGGTGGCTGGAAGCCCCCCGTGACCCTCTGTCTCCCTGCAGGTGAATGTGCCCTTGGTCCTGGTGTCAGCTGCCTCTGTGGGCTGCGGGCCTGTGAGTGTGACACTCAGTCTGCCTACTGCTTCAAAGAGAACCTGCCCACCTACGAGAAGAACTTCAAGCAGTTCTCCAGCCGGCCCCACTGCGGCAAGCACAAACTCCAGTGCTAGCGAGGCCACAGGGTCCCTGGTCAGGCCCAGGGTACTCCTTTGTCACTCGGCATCAGAGGGCTGGAGATCAAAAGTGCAAAAGACAGAATCTGGGCCTTCGATGGAGGGAGACAGACCGTAAATATAAGTAAACGATATGTTCCAACCACAGTAAGTGCTAAGAAGCTATAAAACAAACTGACAAGGTAGAGAGATGTCCCATACCCCCATCCTAGGAAGATTCCAAAAGGGGAGACAGCCCCAGGATCTGCCTTAAGCACCCCCTTCATCCTCACCCCAAGATCGGGATGCTGGGCAGACTCGGGTGCCAGTCCCACATCCCAGATCCAGCTGGAGCCAAGGTCTTGGGCACTTGCCAAGGCCCCGAGGGGTGCACCTGGACTCTTTTCTCGTTTGCTGGAGTTCTGCCTTCTGAAAACCTCAGGCAGGAAAACATTGGTGCCATTCTCACCTCTCAGGAGACAGAGCCTGGGAACATCCATGCCCACAGCTGCCACTGGATGTCACGGCCAGGAAGATGCCAGAGAATGGAGACAGAGTGAGGGCGGGCAAGTCGGGGTATCCAAGGTTGCTAGTCATGTTTAGAAGCCCCTGGTCACGAGGCATAAATTCTAATAAATATTAAAGCGAACCAGTCTGGGTGGACTCTGATCATTCTGACACCCAGCTTGTAGGGGAGATTGCAAAAATGACCACAACTGAAGATTTCCCCGGAATCCAGTGGTTAAGACTCTGCCTCCCAATGCGGGGAATGTGGGTTCAATCCCTGGTCAGGGAACTAAGATCCCAAAAGCCACAGGATAATTAAGCTCATGTGCCGCAACTAAGACTGCAGGAAGCCAAATCGTTAAAAAAATAAAGAAGACTCTTTGGTTAAAGAAAAGCCACCCTTGTTCTCGCCTCTCTGCATCCTCGCCTCTCAGTCTGTTGCTCAGTTCTCAGTTACCCCCGACTCTTCGCGACCCCATGGGGGTCCTAATGCTAATGCTCAGCTTTTCCCATCAAGAGGCAGAGTCTGTTTCCTCCCCCCGCCCCCACTGTGACTCTGAACTCTGAACTGGCCTTGTGACTTAGTATGGTCCATAAAACATGATGAAAGCAGTGGTCCCCCAGTTCCCCCGCGAGGACCCAGGAGGCCCAGGGCACGCCCTCTTTCAGAACACTGCCACCGCCAGGAGAAAAAGCCCAGGGCAGCCTGCAGGAGGACGGGAGACCGCCTGGCTCAGGGTCATCCGCCCAGCTGTCCGGGCTGAGACCTCAGACCTGTGAGAGTGCTTGGCAAGGATCAGCACAGCCAGTTCCCAGATGACAACAGACCCAGAGAACCTCAGTGAGGCCGAGAGAACCGCCCAGCTGAGCTCTGGCGAAGCCACCACCTTGCGGAAGCGCAAGCTAAATAAAGGCCCTGTTAATTACATTAAGTTCCGGTGTGGTTTGTTATGCGGTCTAACTCACTGATGTACTTGGTCCTCAGTCCCCGAGGCTCAGCACTGTGACACGCCTGGAGGCACCAGGAACAGTGTGGCATGTCCCTGCCCCTTACCTGAGGCTTGGGAGGAGAAGGGCAGGTGCTGACCGATGGGGAGACAGTGGCAGACTTTATCTTTAGGGGCTCCAAAATCACTGCAGATAGTGATTGCAGCCATGAAATTAAAAGAAGTTTGCTCCTTGGAAGGAAAGCTATGACCAACCTAGACAGCATATTAGAAAGCAGAGACATGACTTTGCCAACAAAGGTCTGTGTAGTCAAGGCTATGGTTTTCCCAGTGGTCATGTATGGATGTGAGAGTTGGACTATAAAGAAAGCTGAGCGCCAAAGAATTGATGTGTGCTTTTGAACTGTGGTGTTAGAAAAGACCCTTGAGAGTCCCTTGGACTGCAAGGAGATCCAACCAGTCCATCCTAAAGGAAATCAGTCCTAAGTTTTCATTGGAAGGACTGATGCTGAACTTGAAACTCCAATCCTTTGGCCACCTGATGTGAAGAACTGACTCATTTGAAAAGACCGTGATGCTGGGAAAGATTGAGGGCAGGAGGAGAAGGGGACGACAGAGGATGAGATAGTTGGATGGCATCACCGACTCAGTGGACATGAGTTTGAGTAAACTCCAGGAGCTGGTGATGGACAGGGAGGCCTGGCGTGCTGCAGTCCATGGGGTCGCAGAGAGTCAGACACGACTGAGCGACTGAACTGAACTGATAAATCTCCAATTGACCGAGGCTCAAGGCTGCACAGGTAACACGTGGAAGGACAGTGACTTGAGCCCAGCTGACTCTTCTCGCCCTAAGGTTCCCGCCGCAGGCTCATCCCAGAAAGAATCCAGCTCTGGAGAGGCCAGGGGGCAGGGTGCTGGAGGAGGCTGCTCCGGGATTTATACTCTGGCTCTGGAGGGAAGCCAAGCTTCTGGTTCGGGTTATTGTTTGGTTTTAGTCGCTAAGTCGTGTCCAGCTCTTTGCGACTCCATGGACTGTATAGCCTGCCAGGCTCCCCTGTCCCTGGGGTTTCCCAGGCAAGAATACTGAGTGGGTTGCCATTTCCTCCTCCCAGAGATCTTCCTGACCCAGGGATTAACCCACGTCAAGTGCATTGGCAGGCGGATTCTTTCCCGAGCCACCAGGGATCAAGCCCCTAAGCTGCTGTGTGGTTTCATTCATTCATGCATTTCCTCAGTGCCCACATGTCCAGTGTGCCAAGTGAGACAGGGCTGGATGCTGGGGGTTCAGTGGGAATAGGAGGCCCCCTCCCCTGACGCCTGAAGCTCACAGCTGAGCTAGAGAGGTGAAGAGTGGGGCGCCCAGATGCAGGCACACCTGGGGGTACTCCATCCAGACCTGCTGGTGAGCAGAGGCTTCTAGACCTGAACGTGAGTTGGGAGTAGGCCAGGCAAGGCAGAGAGAAGGGAGAGGGCGCAAGGCGGAGGGAATGAGCAAAAGCCAGGAAGGAGATAAGGGTGGAGGCTGAGGCTGGGAGGCCAGGGGTGAAGGTGAGTTGGAGGCAGGAGTGGAGATGGAGGGGGTGGGAGGCAGTGAGCGAAGGGGCTAGGGAGAAGGCCAGGGTCTCCTGTGAAGGGCCCTGGAGTGAGGACCACCACACACAAGCCCCCTTCTTCTTTCTGGGCCCCAGGCTCCTCGTCACAATGAAGAACCAGCATTTGTGTACACCTGACCCTTCCCGAAGCCCCTTCTCACCTCTCCTCGTGTTGTTGGTCAGCAGCAGAATCTCAGGACATATTCATCCCCATTTCACAGAGGGAAACAGAGGGTCTGAGCCAGCATGTGGGGCTGAAACGGGAACCCGTGTCTTCTGATTCTAACTTTCTTGTTCCCCATCCCCTTTCTCACAAGGAGGGGGTTGTCAACGGGTTGCTCTCTGGGGCTAAGGTTCTGGAGTTGGGGTTCAAACCCTGCTTCTGTTGCATGACCTTGAGTAACGAGCTTGGCTTCTCTGGGCCTGTTTCCTCCTTCTAGAAACAAAGCTGTGAATGCTGCCCCCCCCCACCCCCCGGTAGG
>SJXQ01012924.1:10017-79541 GCA_006408695.1 Aepyceros melampus
TTCCTCCCCCCCCCCCTCCCTGGCAATGACCAGCTTCACTATTGTCTTAAGATGTGATCTCTGGAAGTCAGACTGCTTTAATACTTGATAAACTCTACCCTCTACCCATGTGCCCTTGGGCAAGTTACCAACCCCTCTAGTCTTCAGTTTTCTTCTCTATAGAATGAGTTTAAAATAATAATACTTCATAGAGTTGTTATGAAAATTGACATATAGAAAACATTTCAAGTTTTTGGCACAAAGTGCAATACAAATGTTAGCTGTGAAGATGTTTGTCATTATTATTTTCTGTCATCAGGAATTACCACCTGATTCTTAGCCACATATCTTGTCCAAGTTTGCCATGTTGAGAGTTTGGATTCACTCTTTTTTCCTACTTTTTATTGTAGAACAGTATACATAACACAATTACCATTTTGACCATTTTTAACTGCACAGTTCAATAATGTTAAATTTATTTACATTGTATACCCATCACCACTATCCACCACCATGACTCTTTTTTCATCTTGTAAAAATGAAACTCCATACCTGTTAAACAATAACTTCTCATACACCCCTCCCCTTAGTCCCTGGCAACCACCATTATTCTTTCTTACTTTAGCATTTTGACTACTCTATATCTCATATGGGTGAATCATATAATTTTTGTCTTTTTGTGACTGACTTATTTCACTTAGCATGATCTCTTCAAGTTTCAACCATGCTGTAACATATTGCAGAATTTCCTTCTTTTCTAAGACTGAATAATATTACACTGTCTGTGTATTCTACATTTTGCTTATCCTTTCATCCATCAATGGATGCTTGAATTGCTTCCATGTTTTAGCTATTGTGAATAGTGCTGCGAGAACATGGGTGTACAGATATCTCTTCGAGACCTTGTTTTCAATTCTTTTTAGTTGTATACTCAGAAGTGGGATCTCTGGATTGTATGGTAGTTCTATTTTTAACTTTTTGAGGAACTGCCATACTTTTTTTGCAAAGTGGTACACCAACAGTGTATGAGGGTTCTAGTTTCTCCATATCCTTTCCTGTTCTTTTCTGTCTTCTTGATAGTAGCTATATTAATGGCTATGAGGCAGTATCTCAGTGTAGTTTTCATTTGCATTTCCCTAATGATTGGTGATGTCAAACATCTTTTCATGTGTGTTTTGGCCATTCATATATTTTTTCTGGAAAGATGTATATTCAAACCCTTTGCCCATTTTTGAACTGGGGTTTGTTCATTTGCTGTTAACTTTCAAGAGTTCTCTATATATTCTGGATATTAATCCCTTATCAGATACATTATTTATATATATTTTCCTCCCATTATGTGGATTGCCTTTTTACTCTGAGCATCTTTTTACTCTAGAGCATCTTTGGATTGGGATCTTTTGATTGGGAGAAAGGGGTCTTTAACCCTGGCTCCTGAAGCCTACGGGAAAGTTGCTCCAGGAACATGTACACAGCTGCCTGTTATATGGCTGGGGATTGGGATGGGTAGCTATTACTGTGCTAAGAGCCAAAACTGACCGAAATTAACAACTTTCAGTCCCTCACCCCCTGGAAATTGTAAGCCTTTAACAGACTCCAGAGTTCCAAGTAGTTACATCAAGCAGATTCTGTTGTGCAACTGTTGCCTAGGTGATAATGCAGGCTTCTCATGCATTCTACTCTACCATCTTCCCAGAATCCTCTTTAGGTTCATTTGATAGGTTTGTTATCTTAATGGTCAGCTCATTAAAGTTAGGACTTATTTCTAATTAGATCAACTGTATTACTTTCTCAGTAAATCTAATTTATAAAACACCAAAGATGTATTTTGCAATTAGAGTGTACAAAAGGATTTCTAATTCATTTACTCAGAATAATACTTTTATTTTCTATAAAAGTTATCAGTCTGTTTCATTTTGGAGTTAAGTATAAAATTTTAACAACCCAACATTAAATAGTTTCCTTCTAGGTCCCCAAATTAAATGCAAAATCTTGAGCTTCTTGCACAGTGAAATAACAAACGTTTCATGGAAGATTTTACAACCTCAATATGGAAATCAAGACTGCACAAGAGCTTACACATTACAGAGAGCAGTGAGAGGGAAATGTAGAATTTACTATAACTTAAAACTTGGGTTGTACAAAACATAGAAAACAAACTTATGGTTCCAAAGGGGAAAGAGCGAGAGATAAATTAGGAATATGGGATTAGCATATACAGACAACTATATCTAATATAGGTAAACAGCAAGGTTCCACTATATAGCACTGCTGCTGCTGCTGCTAAGTCGCTTCAGCCGTGTCTGATCCTGAGCAACCCCATAGATGGCAGCCCACCAGGCTCCCCCGTCCCTGGGATTCTCCAGGCAAGAACACTGGAGTGGGTTGCTATTTCCTCCTCCAATGCATGAAAGTGAAAAGTGAAAGTGAAGTCGCTCAGCCATGCCCGACTCTTAGTGACCCCATGGACTGCAGCCCACCAGGCTCCTCTGTCTGTAGGATTTTCCAGGCAAGAGTACTAGAGTGGGGTGACATTGCCTTCTCCAACTATATAGCACAGGAAACTCTATTTGATATCTTGTTATAAACTATAATAGAAAAGAAACTAACACTGTAAATCAACTATACTTTAATTAAAAACAAAATGAAACTTGGGGTTGTGGACCAACACACACACACACACACACACACACACACTCTCTCTCTCTCTCTCTCTCTTTCTCTCTCACTCACAGTAACATCTCTCTCACTAACAGTAATAGCTAGACTGAGCATTTTTTTCTATTTAATTTTGTATCCATATGAAATGATGGTTGTTCACTAAACTTACTGTAATGATCATTTCATGATGTATTAAGTCAAATCATTATGCTGTACATATTAGACCTTAGATGCATACGGGATTGTATGTCATTATATCTCAATAAAACTAGAAGAAGAAAGCTTATGTACAGGGTATTTATTGCAAAAGTATTTCTAATCATATAAAGGCAAAAACATCCTAACTGTGTAACCCAGACCTGGTACTTGTTTTCTGCTCCATGTACTACAACAAATACCAGGAGATTGTGGTAGGTTCCCAAAATGGACACATCTTTCACTCTTCTTTTTTTTTCAATTTTTATTAGGGTATAGTTGCTTTACAATGTTGTATTCATTTGTGATATACTGCAAAGTGAATCAGCTATATATATGCATACATATATATTCTCTCTTTTTTGGATTTCCTTTTCATTTAGGTCACCGCAGAGCAGTGAAGAGTTCCTTGGGCTATTCAGTAGGTTCTTATTAGTTATCTGTTCTATATAGTAGTGTGTATGTCAATTCAGATATCCTGTTTCATACCACCCCTTTCCCCCCCACTTCCCCACTCCCAGTGTCCACACATTTGTCTTATATGTCTGTATCTCTGTTTCTGCTTTGCAAACAGGTTCATCTGTACCACTTTTCTAGATTCCATATATATGCATTGTGTATACAGTATTTGTTTTTCTTATTTCTCCCTTACTTCACTCTGTAAGCTTTTTTGCTTATATGAGTATTAGAGGATAACAAGTCTTCTAATTTCTCATTTGGCATGTAAGAAGCTTAGAAGTCACCACTACACTACAAGAAATTTGGTGTTTTCTTACAAAACTACCCTAACTCTTATCACATGATCCACTTTCCTTGATGTTTACCCAAAGGATCTGAAAACTATGTCCACACAAAAACCTACACATGGACATTTATAGCAGGTTTATTGATAACTTCCAGAACTTGGAAATAAAAAAATGTGTCCTTATATTTCAGTATCTTTAATTTGTGGAAGTTCATTCTTTTATCCATACTCATACAAGCAAACACACGTACCCACATGTAGATACAAGACTTTATCTTAAGTGGGATCTTACTTCTCTGCAAAGCATCTTCTTTGTCACCCCCACTTTAATACATAATCATTTTACAATCTCATTTAGCATCCTATTCTACATTTTAGTTTTAATGATCAGACATTAATGCATCAGTTTGCCAGTTAACCTTTCGATTAGTGTTGTTCAGTCACTCTGACATTCCGACTCTTTGTGATCACATGGACTGCAGACCACCAGGCTCCTCTGTCCATAGGGTTCTTTAGGCAAGAATACTAGAGTGGGTTCCCATTTCCTTCTCCAGGTTTTTGATTACTAGTATTATTCTAATATTTATCATCTTTAATATCATAGCCATGAGCTTCCTTCGCTATAAATCTTTGCATGCATGTATAATAAGTTTCTATGAGTAAACTGGGCTTCCCTGATAGCTCAGTTGGTAAAGAATCTGCCTGCAACTCAGGAGACCCCAGTTCAATTCCTGGGTCAGGAAGATCTACTGGAGAAGGGATAGGCTACCCACTCCAGTATTCTTGGGTTTCGCTTGTGGCTCAGCTGGTAAAGAATCCGCCTGCAATGTGGGAGATCTGGGTTTGATTCCTGGGTTGGAAAGATCCCCTGGAGAAAGGAAAGGTTACCACCCCAGTATTCTGGCCTGGAGAATTCCATGGACTGTGTAGTCCATGAGGTTGCAAAGAGTTGGACATGACTGAGTGACTTTCACTTTCCTACTGATGAGTAAATTATTAATAGTCAAGGGGTCTATACACTTTAAAATTTTTGAATGTTTGTCTCAAACAAAATTGTATCATTGTGATCTCTCCTCAGTTGTATACAAAAAGGCCCCTTTGCCAAAAAACTGGACTCACTGGGATAACAGTATTGGTTTTCATGGCTAGTTTCATACTTGACACATTTCATTCTTAATTCAATATGCATTCATTGGATTACTAGTATTTTCTGAGTTTACACATGATTATGAATCATTTAGTAATTTTGAATAGTCTATGAAGTGTTTTTGCTTTTCATGTTTGGCTAATTGGGTTATAATGTCAATTGTATTGATACTATATATGGAAACATTAGGTATGTTGGAGAAAGAGTCTGGCTGTACCACGGTTGAGGTATTTTTCTTTGGACTGAAAGTTATTGACTTTGTATCATTGTAGACAGCTATACTTACAAGCTACTTTCTTCTGATCTAAACATGTAGAAATTATTGAGAAAATATATGCATATGTATGTATGACATACATATTAGCAGTGAGGACAGGTATGTAACTACTATCAGTAGTTAAAGATCCAAAGGACTGAACAGTGGCATGGAACAAAGCCAATCCCCCTGACTAAATCCAGGGCCAATGCTGTGAACCTTCAAACTAGTAGCTTGCTTGTGGCAAGAGGTAAACAACTATACTAGGAAGATTGACAAATGTTCTATTAAAAAAAAAAAAGGCACAAAAAGTTAAAAGATAAAGATGGCCTGGGAGAAGTTATTTGAATATATATCAAACACAGTATCAGAATTCACTGAAAGTGTTAGTCGCTCAGTCCTGTCCAACTCTTTGTGACCCCATGGACTGTAGCCCACCAGGCTCTTCTGTCCAGGAGATTTGAGTTGTCATTCCCTTCTCTAGGGGATCTTCCTGATCTAGGGATTGTACCTGGCTGGGTCTTCTGAATTGCAGGCAGTTTCTTTACTGTCTAAACCACCAGGGAAGCCTTCAGAACTCAAAGTATATAACAAACTGTTGCAAATAAATAAGGCTCAGGTAAACTGTTCAACAGAAAATTGGATACAGAGTTGGAACAGTAGTTTCACAGAGATAAAACCTCAATGGCCTGAAAATACATGGAAACAGTTTCAACCACACAAATAATGACAGACTAGAGAAGGGAATGGCACCCCACTCCAGTACTCTTGCCTGGAAAATCCCATGGATGGAGGTGCCTGGTGGGCTACAGTACATGGGGTCGCTAAGAGTCGGACAGGACTGAGCTACTTCACTTTCACTTTTCACTTTCATGCATTGGAGGAGGAAATGGCAACCCACTCCAGCGTTCTTGCCTGGAGAACCCCAGGGACGGGGGAGTCTGGTGGGCTACCGTCTCTGGGGTTGCACAGGGTGGACACGACTGAAGCGACTTAGCAGCAGCAGCAGAGAAGGGAAAGGCTACCCACTCCAGTGTTCTGGCCTGGAGAGCACCATGGACTAGTCCATGGGGTTGCAAAGAGTCGGACACGACTGAGCAACTTTCACTTTTTCATATGTGGTATACATAATGTTCAATAACTCCTATTGGAAAATCTGAATGTCTTTTTTGCTCTCACTGCTGCTTTTAAACTGTGTATCTTCCTCCTCCTTCAAAACTCCAGATCTTCTGAACTCTATGCCATGAATCTTCAGTAACTGATATACCTCTTCATATTTCTATCTACCAGTCAATGAAGCCACTTCTTGTTTACCTTGTATTCAGCAGCTGGCTTACTCTAGTCCTTTCTCCCACTTCCTGTGTCATCACAGACTTAGATAATGCAGTACCCATAAGGATGACCTCTCCCAGATTTTGTGCTCATGGTTCCTAAACACCTTGCTGCAATTTTCATTTTCTCCATCAGCCACAGTCTCTGACTCTCATGCCCTTATTGTTATTAGTAATTTCATGACTCCAAAATCTCTGCTACTGCTCCACACTCTAGCCAAGATTTCCCATCTTTCCAGTTTATCCAGTCTAGAATTTTATTTTCTGTAATTTTTCAACCTACGACCTCCAGTGATTTGGTTTACCATTTGTTTTTATTAGATATTAACCACACAGCTTCACACATACTTCTTTCATTATCCAGCTTGGGCTGTGTGTTCCATAATTGTAGTGGCTCATTTCGGTTTTATTGCCTTTGTCTCCATCCATAGTACACCACTGGCCAAGGTCCAGTCTTGGCTATCACTGGTTGAGTTTCTCCTGAATCGTTTTTCCTTAAGTGGATAAATGCTGACTGGAGAATAGAGCACATTGTTGTTGGTATCTTTCCCATTAATGACTATTAATAATAAAAAGGCACTCTCGGCTGGTTAGAGTTTTCACAAAACTTCTCTAGTATATTTACATTTCTATTCTTCCAGAAGATTATTTCACATAGTATAATTGCTTCCAATCCCCATATGTGTCTTCCTGTACACACCGTAGTGAAAGAAAAAAATTTAAAGAAAACAGTAATTTCCTCATGTCTCACCAATAATTTTACCAAACTGTCTGCATCAGTATGCACATTCACTGCCTGATTTCATGTTGTAAATGAAATAAATTGCCTGCATCAAAGCCAGTTCCTCTGGATCCTGCCATCTCTCAATATCTCAAAGGCTTAATTTCTATAGTTATCACAGTCTCTCTGTCTCTTTCTCTTGTCTCATCTGTTAATCTCACTCTACTGGATCATTCCCATCAACGTACAGATGTATTCTTCTCAAAGAAGCATTTAATTAGTCAAAATTTTAGAGCAATTTCAGTTTTTAAAATGAAAAAGAAAAATAAATTCATATATAAGATACTTGTAAGTTACTAAAAAGGATGAAATAGTTCTGTTAAAGCTAATGTGGAATGCCTCTAAGAAAAAGGAATCTATATATTGTATAGATATATACCTACACATGTGCTTATGTTTGTATACATAAAGTTTATGCATTTGTGCATGAAATATGTGGGAGTTACATACCATATTTTTTTATAATAGTTATTCCCAAGAGGATGGGGGGGGGAGTGAAAATGGAATGAAGTCTAAAGGTACAAAATTCTAGTTATTAGACAAATAATACTAGGGATGTAATGTACAACATGATAAATACAATTAGCACTGCTGGATGTGAGAGTTGAACCACAAAGAAGGCTGAGCACCAAAGAATTGGTGCTTTTGAACTGTGGTGATGGAGAAGACTCTAGAAAGTCCCTTGGATTACAAGGAGATCAAGCCAGTTAATCCTAAAGGAAATCAACCCTGAATACTCATTGAAAGGACTGATGCTGAAGCTGAAGCTCCAATACTTTGGCCACCTCATGCAAAGAGCTGACTCACTGGAAAAAACCCTGATCCTGGGAAAGATTAAAGACAGGAGAAGGGGACGACAGAGGATGAGATGGTTGGATGCCATCACCGACTCAATGGACATGAATTTAGCAAACTCCAGGAGCTAGTAAAGGACAGGGAAGCTTGGCGTGCTTCAGTTCATGGGGTCACCGAAAGTTGGAGATGACTTAGCTACTGAACAACAATGTTATATGTGAAAGCTGTTAAGAGAGTAAACTCTCAGAGTTCTCATCATAAGGAAAAATTTTTTTTCTATTTTTTAAATTTTTGTATCTATATGAGATGATGGATGCTCACTAAACCTATTGTTGGAATCATTTAATGATGCATGAAAGTCAAATTATTATGTTGTACACCTTAGAATTATACAGTGCTGTGTCAAATACATCTCAATAAAGCTAGAGGGGGAAATAAGAACATATAAAGAGTATTGGAAAAAACATGTGCCCAAACTTGAGAAAGCATAGTGTTTAAGCACATCATCAGCTCCTGACTGCCCCTTAAAAGACCTCAGATCATCTCACCTATAAAATGGGGATAATAAAATGTTACATAAAATCACAAAAGTCACATGTAAAAAACTAATAAAAATACTCTTATAGTGGGGAAAAGTAATAGTTAAGCCTAGAAAGGAAAGATTTTGTTGTCAAAGTAAGATTTATAACATTTTAATTTTATATGTCTGTATTGCTTGCAGAAGTGTAATTTTGTAAACTTAATCTGACCGTAATAGAGTAACAGTGGAAAGGATAGTTTATTTACACATTCAAATAGTTATTATTGTAATAATAATCCAAGCTTCAGAAGAAGCTAACAAATAAACATTTCTTTTTTTATTGACGTGTAGTTGATTTGCAGTGTTTAAAGTTTACAGCATAGTGATTTAGCTATACATACATATATATAGGTTTTCTTTTTAAAATTATTTTCCCTTATAGGTTTATTACAAGACATTTAATATAGTTCCCTATGCTATATAATAGGTCCTTGATATTTATATGTAGTAGTTTTGGCTCAGAGGTTAAAGCGTCTGCCTCCAATGCGGGAGACCCAGGTTCGATCCCTGGGTCGGGAAGATCCCCTGGAGAAGGAAATGGCAACCCACTCCGGACTCTTGCCTGGAGAATCCCATAGAGGGAGGAGCCTGGTAGGCTACAGTCCATGGGATCGCAAAGAGTCGGACACGACTGAGCGACAAAGTACTAAGTAGTTTGTATCTGCTGATCCCAAACTCCTAATTTATCCTTCTCTGCCTCTTTCCTCTTTGGTAACCATAAATTTGTTTTTTATGTCTGCGAGTCTATTTCTGTTTTGTAAAAAGGTTCATTTGTATAATTTTTTTGGATTCCACATAAAAGTGATATCATATGATACTTGTCTTTCTCTTTCAGACTTACTTTACTTAATGTGAAAATCTCTACATCCTCCCATGTGGCTATAAATGGCATTATTTCATTCATTTTTTGTGTGGCTGTGTGATATTCCATTGTATATACAGACCACATCTTCTTTATCCATTTCTCTATCAATAGGCATTTAGGTTGCTTCACATGTCTTGGCTATTGTAAAGAGTGCTGCTATGAACACTCTGGTTCATGTATCTTTTCAAATTAGTTTTCATATTTTCCAGAAATATGCCCAGGAGTGAGATTGCTGGGTTATGTGGTAGTTGTGTTTTTCGATCTTTAAGGAACCTCCATACTATTCTCCATAGTAGCTGCACCAATTTATATTCCCACTGGCAGTGTAGGAAGATTCCTGGGAAATGAATATTTCTTGAGCGCCCACTACCTCCTGTGCTTGACTTTCACACATTTAGCATCTTATTTATTCACCTAATGTTTATATGTAGCTAGTAATGTAATGCCTTTGACAGAAAGGATAATTCAGTGCTCCTATCTGGTTTAGGGAAGGTTTAAGTGTTTTCTTTGAAGACTTTTCCCCTTCTCCTTGATTTAGGGTTAATCCATGTTAGAAACAATGATTAAATAGGAGGAGACAACAAATTAGAGTGAATTCTAAGAACTCAATTCTTAGTGTATTCTCAATTCTTAGAATTCTTAGTGTATTCTAAGAACTCAATATTTATTTGTTTAATTAATGGATAGATGAATCTTGATCAGTTCACTTTAGCTTATATAAGAAAATACAAAATTATTAGTGAGGCACCTGATTATAATTTGCCAAAATAGATATTGAATCTTCTGTGAAATAAAGGCTGTGTAGAATTACATGAACCTCAAATTAATCATTTTCTCAATCATTCAGAAATATCTTTTCCACAGAAATAATAGCTTTCCAATTATAACCATGGTTTTATCCGTGTGGTCTTCTCTGTGATTAGGCAATTCATTATTATTCTATTAATTAGTGCAGTGATTTTCAACCTCAGCTGCATATTAGTATCACTTGGGGAGCTTTTAAAAATCCCATGCCCAGGGAAGCTGAACTCCAGACCAATTACCTCAGAATCTCTAGAGGGGGTGACCCAGGCATCATTCCTTGTAAAAGCTCCCCCGGTGGTTTCACTGTGCAGCAATTTTGAGAATCACAAGTTTAATGGAAGTTGCATGATTTGCCCTCATAACAAAAGATGTGAATTCTCTCTGAAAGCTGCAGCATGCCAAGTAAGCAGCAACATCAGGTGTTCTTTTTTTTTTTTTTAAGAAAGTTATCATTTAAAATGTAGAACAGAAACGAAACAGAAGGCTCACCTGTTAAAATGTAATCTTGGATCTTCATTTAGGCACAGAGCCTGAGAACGTGGTAGTAAATTTATTTACTCAGGCAAGGCTGGCATCTGATGAGGAGCTTCAGCTAAAGTAGGGATTTGCCTAGGGCAAGAGTACAGTTAATGAAGACAGAGCAGTGTTAAATCACAAGGCCAGTGATTGGTGTTTTGATTGACTTCACAGAATTGTGAGAGCTACATTTTCAGTCTGATCCTCACCGGCTTTCTGTAATCAATTACAGCCTAAAATAATCATTTCTGCTTATTAAATCTGAACTTGGGAATGCATATACATGTATGTGAATACAGATTAGAATTTGAAAATAAATGGAAACTAATGCTTCCTGTATATTTGATTTCTCCTTCCAGCAGAAAGAGTAACTCAATTGCATGTTTAATTTTCCTTCATTAATTGTACATTATCTTTTAGATGTTCCTTTAATATCTACGACTCAGGATGTTATGCATTATTATTCTACATAAGCATAACCTTCAGAGATTTTGCATGATTTCCTGGGGCATCAGAATAAATTTTTCAGTGATATTTTTCATGTAGTTGCCAATTCATAATGTTTCAGAATTTATAAAATTATATGTATTACTTAAATTGTTCCTTAATTTGTTAATTGTTTCTATTCTCTTCAACAAGCATATTTTATAATAAACCATATCTCAATATTATGGTCATGCTATAGAGTATTTAATAAAAATATACCATTGGTATTGCTCTAAAGGATGTTAAAATAGTGTGAGTCAGCATATGATATATATGAGGGCACAGAAATATATAAAAAATAAAATCAAATTTAGTCATCCTACAGGCTAGGAATTGTGTTTGCCTTTGAGGTGACTTATATCAACAAGATATAATGATCAATGTCTTCATAGGCTTTACTGGCGCACGTGTGTGTGTGTATGTATGTGGGAACAAAAATATTATATATGTACATTCACTGAAAGTTGATCTTAATGGAAGTAAATGCACATACTATAAGAATATTTTGCAGGAGGAACTAACCCTGACCTGTTCTAGGGCTTGGGAAAATTAAGTCCAAGTAAAACTACCATACAGTATCTGTGGTAGAGATCCAAGTGAGAATGGGCTGGGTATAGCCTGATAAAGTGTACATTTCTCCCCAAAGGTAGTAGGTATATTGCCTTTAGTATGATAAAAATAGTCAAATAAATATTAGGAATCTGAAGGCAAGGTAAACAAGGTGAGGCTGAAGAGGGAGACAGGAGAATAGTAAAGCTGAGCCAAAACGAACCAAGTATTGGGTTGGCCAAAAAGTTCATTTAGGTTTTTCTATAAAATCCTCTGGAAAAACCTGAACAGACTTTTTGGCCAACCCAATGTTACATTTGGGCTGTGAGTGCCCCACACCTTTATTATCTCAGAGGCAGAACCCTGGCACCTGAGTTGGGCCGTTGGAAGGAAGGAGCTCAAATACCTTCAGGTCCCACCATGCTCCCTCTTTATAGGAAAGCACTCTTCATTCCTAGGAACACACTCTCCCCTCCTGCTCATCATGGGTCAGCAAGTGTGTGTGGAGAGGGGTCAAGCAGCATCAAGTGACCAAGGCATGTCTGCTCTGGTATCCAGGGGCTGGTCATTGTTGTTGTTGTTCAGTTGCCTAGTCATGTCCAACTCTTTGTGACCCCATGGACTGCAACATGCCAGGGTTCCCTGTCCTTCACCATCTCCCAGAGCTTGCTCAAACTCATGTCCATTGAGTCGGTGATGCTATCCAACCGCCTCATCCTCTGTTGTCCCCTTCTCCTCCTGCCTTCAATCTTTCCCAGCATCAGGATCTTTTCCAGTGAAAAGACTGGGGCTAGAAGAAGAGGTCAAGTCCTTCCTATACCAAAAAGGGATGGATACAGGCTTCATTCCCTGGAAGACCATTCCACTGCTCTGAGTTTGAACCCCATGAATGTTTCCCATTCCAAAACACATGGGTTTCCTCCCACCTCCAAATTTACAACTACTCCAAAATTACCATCACTGCTTAGCTGACTGCCTTTCAATGCTCAAGGGGGAAAGTTATGGCAAAGAGAGGCCCTGAGTCATCATTGTTTGTCTGTGCTCAGTCGCTCAGTTGTATCTGGCTCTTTTGGATCATTACATTGACAGTTTTAACTAGTGATACCTCTGTCCATGTGCAAAATTTGGAAAGGGCTTGTATGTATATTGAAGTCTTTGGATCATATTCTACACCTCCAGTAAGCGGCCTTTGAAGAATTTTAAACACAGGCATCATATGATTGATTTTGTATTACAATAAAATATAATTCTAGCTACAATGTAGAGTACTAATTAGAGGTTCAAACTGAAGATGTTATGTAGGAATATACTGCTCTCTCCTACTTCAGATGTCTAGAAATAACTGAAAAGTGATGTATCTTATAATCCATAACCAAGACAGGATGTGAAAAAAAGAAATAATGAGGAAAATCTAAACACTGAAAGCAGAGGGGAATGTTTCACACCCTATGAAGGACTAGATTAACCTGAAGGAACTTCTGCTCTGAAACAGCTAGAAATTTTGGAATAAATATTCAACAAAGGCTTAAATGAGGAACAGATTTTGAAATGAATGAAAGTAAATCTCCAAAGAATCTTTTCTTAAAGAATGCATAGGAGAGGACAGTCACAGTGATGTTAAAAGATAAAATGAGGAACCTTATAATTTTCTAGAGTTTATTTGAGTATGCAGTGATTCAGATTGGGCAACACCAAATCAAAAGTGGGGAGCAGCACCCCACCAAGGGGAGCTAGGAGAGAGATTTTTATAGAGAAGACTCAGAAACAGAACAAGGAAATGATTTGATTGGCTACAGTTAAGTGGTTACCTTATTGAGAAAGCCTAGTGGGCATCCCCTTGTCTCAGCAGTAAAGAATCTACCTGCAGTGCAGGAGCACCAGGAGACACATGTTCGATCCCTGGGTTGGGAAGATCCCCTGGAGGAAAAAATGGCAATCCACTCCAGTATTCTTGCCTGGAAAATCCAGTGGAAAGAGGAGCTTGGTGGGCTACAGTCCATGGGGTCACAACAAGTTGGACACAAGTGAAGTGACTTAGCACAGCACAGTGGGCTATTTGTTACTGGTTGTTCAGAAGTTCCATTTTCTAGGATTCCAGTGCACCACTCCAGCCTAGATTTTGGTTTGCTTATGTAGGCCACCAAGGCATTAGGACTACCTCAATCTGATGATCCCCTTTAATTTTTATTTTTTTAATTAATTTTTATTTTTTAGTTTGTTTTGCTTTACAATACTATATTCGTCATGTACACTCGTGGCTGATTCATGTCGATGACTCCCTTTTAAAATTACTTTGAAAGTGAAAGTGAAGTAGCTCAGCCGTGTTTGACTCTTTGCAACCCCATGGACTGTAGCCTACCAGGCTCCTCCATCCATGGGATTCTCCAGGCAAGAATACTGGAGTGGGTTGCCGTTAAGCAGAGGTAAATGGGTGTAGAATCTTTATTGCTGTCTTCATTAACCAAATATTTGAGTAGTAATGGCTATGAAACGTGAAAGCATTAGTCATTCAGTTATGTCCAACTCTTTGGGATCCCACAGACTGTAGCCCCCTTCATGCTCCTCTGTTCATGGAATTCCCTTCTCCAGGGGATAGCCATTCCCTTCACCAGGGGATCTTCCTGACCCAGGGATTGAACCCAGGTCTCCTGCATTGCAGGCAGCCACCTGCCTGACCTGCACTGTTTGAGCCACCAGCTATACAAGGATAGAATTTCAAAGTAAATGCATACATGAAACCCCTGAAAATTGGAGAGGGGAGGAGAGGGTGAGATGTATGGAGAGAGTAACATGGAAACTTACATTACCATACGTAAAGTAGATAGCCAATGGGAATTTGCTGTATGGATCAGGAAACTCAAACAGGGCTCTGTATCAACCTAGAGGGGTGGGATGGGGAGGGAGATGGGAGAGAGGTTCAAAAGGGAGGGGTTATATGTATACCTATGGCTGATTAATGAGGTTTGACAGAAAACAGCAAAATTCTGTAAAGCAATTATCCTTCAATTAAAAAAAATTTTTTTAAGCTACAGTGTCCCAGAAAAGGAAAAAAAAAAACAAACCACCATTTCAAATCTGCTTAAAGTATATCATTTGAGATTTCCAAACTTATTTGACCTTGGAACCTAAAAAAAAAAAAAAAAAACTAAAAATGTTTGTCCAAGAAAGACTACACCGTCCATGGAATACAAAGTAACATTAAGCTATTGGCAAGCAAAAGGAGATGAAATCAAAGTTTGTATTTGCCAACCTGGACTTTGGGTAAAAAAACAGTGACCTAGGACCAGTTCTGTTATTCCAGTTCCAGTGCTCTAATTTGATATTTAATTGGTTCATAATATGAAGAACAGATTTATTCTTTCTCTCTCTCTCTTTTTTTTTTTGCAGAGGAGATTCATAATATACTTTAAATTTATTAGTAGAGACTGAGAATGCCCCTGTCTTTGCCAACATTGCTTGCATCAGCCTCACTTTGGACACTATGTATGTGGAAATACTCTGAGCTCCCTGTGGGAGATTTATTGGATTTAATACCAGTGAAAATACCGCACTGTTATAAACCTGGCTCCATGACAAAGTCTAGAGGAAAAAGCTCCAGGGATCTATCTCACCATCCATGTAAAATCATAACATTTTAGAACAGGAAGAGTCTTTAGTGATGATGTGATTCGATGATCTGATTCAAATGATTAAACTACAGCCCACCAAAACTAACTAGAGCCCGATGCCTTCTTTAGGGAATAATTTAGCATTGTGGAGGGAAAAAAGGACCTTTCTCAATCACCTATTAAAGAATTAAACATGGATCCATTACTTGCAGGTGTGTTTTAGATTAATTCAGACAACTAGTGCTCTTTCCTATAATTCCCATCTCACTAGTCCTTGAAATATGATGTCTTCACTCTTATCAGGAAGAAGGTAAAGAACAATCAGTATTAATTGATACAAGTCACTGAAGGAAAACCAAGCAATGATGAACTATGTCTGTTGCCAGATACAGCTTACTTGCTTAGTTGTCTCATTCAATATTCTCTAGGAAGAATGTTGAGCTTTACTATTCATTCTATAATATGTGAAAAACATCTTCTGGCAGTGTATGAGTTTTGTCGGTTATCTTGGGTGACCACAAAATGCTGGCTTAAAGCTCAACATTCAGAAAAAGAAGATCATGGCATCTGGCCCCATCACTTAATGGGAAATAGATGGAGAAATAGTGGAAACAGTGTCAGACTTTATACTTTGGGGCTCCAAAATCACTGCAGATGGTGACTGCAGCCATGAAATTAAAAGACACTTACTCCTTGGAAGAAAAGTTATGACCAACCTAGATAGCATACTGAAAAGCAGAGACATTACTTTGCCAACAAAGGTCCATCTAGTCAAGGCTGTGGTTTTCCCAATGGTCAGGTATGGATGTGAGAGTTGGACTGTGAAGAAAGCTGAGCGCCGAAGAATTGATGCTTTTGAACTGTGGTGTTGGAGAAGACTCTTGAGAGTCCCTTGGACTGCAAGGAGATCCAACCGGTCCATTTTGAAGGAGATCAATCCTGGGATTTCTTTGGAAGGAATGGTGCTAAAGCTGAAACTCCAGTACTTTGGCCACCCATGCAAAGAGTTGACTCATTGGAAAAGACTCTGATTCTGGGAGGGATTGGGGGCAGGAGGAGAAGGGGATGACAGAGGATGAGATGGCTGGATGGCATCACTGACTCGATGAACGTGAGTTTGGGTGAACTCCGGGAGTTGGTGATGGACAGGGAGGCCTGGTGTGCTGCGATTCATGGGGTTGCAAAGAGTCGGACACGACTGAGCGACTGAACTGAACTTGGGTGACCAAAATATTCATTTCCAACAGTCACAAATTAACTATATATATAATCCTCAAAATTTGCAGTATATTATCACCATTCCAGAGTCACTCAAGTAAAAATAAAGGGAGACAAATGATGAAGCATAATATCTCTTCCACCTATGCTATCACTATATTATGATCATTATATATTTTAATACCATATTAAAACAGCATACTTTTTTATGGGAAAAATTCAATTTGTATTTTTGAGGATCATGACTCTCCATGTGTATGAATCTAAACATAAATGTTTATATTAAAGAACATAAATGTATACATGTGTCCTGTAACCTATTTCCCTTCAGTTTTTCTCTGTAAATCAATACAGTTTTAGCTAATACTCAAGAAAAACATGACATATTTAGTAGTGCCAAGTCATGTGTCCCAAAGGATAGAGAATTTGTGTGATGAATTGATAAATAATGATTAATGGTGATTATGATGATTAAGAATAAATGATAGGTTCCGGATATTTTCGGGTTCTCACTCCTCCCATTTGTATAACAGATGACAAATGCAACATACGGCTGCATTGCAATTAAATGGGTTTTTTTCCTTTGTAGAATTAGAACCCTTTCTGATACTATGTAATATGCTGGGTCGATAAGGCAACTATACACACAACTCATCCAATCTGTAAGATTAGTGATTTAACCAAAATGATGGAAAATGATACTGGTCTAAATAATGCACAGAATCACAGAAGATATTCATGAAATGTGGGTAAGTGCTTGAAAGTAACAAAAATATAATCCAAATTTATTTAAACCATTAATTTTACAAAAAAGAAAAATGTTTATTGTCAGAATTGGACAGATAGATTATTCCCTTTTCATGTAAGGCAATTATAAAAAGCAGAAATGCCAATTTTTGGCATGGATGCTCTCTTGGAATTAGTTCTGTCAACACCCCTACAGGTGACACAAGAGAAACAGATTGAGAAGTTTGTTGATAATACGAGGTCATTCCAAAATCACATTTTGGCTGTCCTCTTCAGTATCATTTAAAGTCCATGGATCTGACCCATAACATCTTTTTGATTTGGAAAATAACTTTTCTGTGTCCTGCCATAAAAATAAAGCTGCTATTTTGTAACAAAAGTATCTGTTAAATGTCAAAAATTTGCCATGTGTTTAACAGAGCTGAAATATTCACATTGCTTCAATCAAGAAGAAGGTGCAAGCTGTAACTTAGATGACTCACAAGATAGGTGATGATCATGGTATATGTATCGTTTTTGTTTCCACTCTCAGACTGAGTACTGGGATGTAGACCAGAAAATAGTCCTAATACAAATTCAGCTCACTTCCTGAAGGTTTTTGAAATAACTTATTTTTTTAATCAAATTCAATTTTTCACATTTATTGTTTTGCTAACATAATTGTCTCTTAAACTTGTCATGGATTGAGACCAGGAATTAATGAATTTCATCTTGCTTGCTTTTAAATCCTCAGTACTTATCACATGGCAAATAGTATGCACTAAATATATGCTTACTGACTGATAAGAGAGTAAATTATTCTATTAACACTGCTAACTCATTTATTTCATGATGAATAATAATAGCACTTTTAATACATTTTCCATGTTGCTATTAGTAGTTAATAAAAGCTCCATAATTATTACTATTGCCCAATTGGGATACTGGAATACGAATAGCACAGTAAAAGCTACTAATTTGAAAATCTCAGCCATCTACCTAATTTAATTTCTCTCTGACTCTATATTGGTTATAAAGAAAAATCTGCATAAACCATGATAAACAATTCAGGCATCATAATTAAAACTGACCTTCTTATCCTTTGTCTGTCATGTGATTTTTTTTTTTTTTTGCAAAAAAAAAAAATTACCAAAGTTTTTGTTTATCACATTGACTGAAATGTCAAGGTCTCTTCTGATGATTATGACTTTCAGAGAAAAGCTTTATCAGAAGTATGTAGCACTTGGAAATACTGTGAAATAAAACAATAATATTATATAAAAGTTTTTATTTTGAGCTCTGCAGTATTCTAACATTACAACAATTTATTTTTCCCCCTCGACATTGCAGAAATTAAATAGACACAGGTATAACAGTAACTCAGGTTTCTCAATAGGAAACAAAGAAACAAACAAAAAAGCAAAACAGTTGTAATAGGATAAATGAAAACAGCATCTAGGATTAAAGTATCAGCCTTCACCAATGCGAATCCAGTGATCAGCCAGTTGTTTGTGAGACAGTCTGGTGTGGGTGAGGAAGTATGGGAGGAGGATAATTAATCCTATAAAATATAAGGCGAAAGAGCAGAGGAGATCAGAAAGAGTATGGAAGGATCAGACCTCTGGGAGACCCTAAAAGATGAATTTCAAGGTCTAGGCAGATTGAAACCTGTGTAAAATTTCCTAAATAACCATGCAAACAAACCTAGTAAGCAATAAGTGAAAATTGTCATATATTATTAGTATAGTTGGGTCTATGCAAACACGAGGACAAAGAACTTTCAGTGTAGTATATTACACTCTACATGACTTGATCCCTGTCCATATTTCCAACTTAATCTCTCAGCAGCCACCCCACTGTATATGTTCCTATCACAAGGAACTCTTTTCAGTTTGACCAAACACCCTTGTTGTTTCTCAGTTTTGGATTATTTTTCAGACTGTGTCTTTTCTGTCTAGAATATTTTGCTCTGCCCCCCACTCCGAGTTCTTACTTTCTTGGGTGACTCCTGTTCACAATCTGTGACTCAACTAAGAAATCACTTTGAAAAGACTTGACTGATTCCACTAAACCTGTGTTGTGTATCCCTTCCATGATCCCATAGATCAATCCAGAGTTATCATCAGTTCAGTTCAGGTCAGTCACTCATTCGTGTCTGACTCTTTGCGACCCCATGAACCACAGCACACCAGGCCTCCTTCCTGGAGTTCACCAAAAGTCATGTCCATCAAGTCAATGATGCCATCCAACCATCTCATTCTCTGTTGTCCCCTTCACCTCCTGCCTTCAATCTTTCCCAGCATCAGGATCTTTTCAAATGAGTCAGTTCTTCCCATCAGGTGGCCAAAGGATTGGAGTTTCAGCTTCAGCATCAGTCCTTCCAATGAACACCCAGGACTGATCTCCTTTAGGATGGACTGGTTGGATCTCTTTGCAGTCCAAAGGACCCTCAAGAGTCTTCTCCAACACCACAGTTCAAAAGCATCAATTCTTCAGCGTTCAGCTTTCTTCACAGTCCAACTCTCACATCCATACATGACTACTAGAAAAACCAGAGCCTTAACTAGACGGACCTTTGTTTACAAAGTAATGTGTCCGCTTTTTAATATGCTGTTTAGGTTGGTCATAACTTTCTTTCCAAGGAATAAGCATCTTTTAATTTCATAGCTATAATCACCATCTATAGTGATTTTGGATCCCAAAAGAATAAAGTCAGCCACTGTTTCCACTGACTCCCCATCTATTTGCCATGAAGTGATGGGACTGAATGCCATGATCTTAGTTTTCTGAGCCAACATTTTCACTCTCCTCTTTCACTTTCTTCAAGAGGCTCTTTAGTGCTTCTTCACTTTCTGCCATAAGGGTGGTATCATATGCATATCTGAGGTTATTGATATTTTTCCCAGCAATCTTGATTCCAGCTTTTGCTTCTTCCAGCCCAGCGTTTCTCATAATGTACTTTGCATATGCATATAAGCAAGGTGACAATATACAGCCCTGATGTACTCCTTTTCCTATTTGGAACCAGTCTGTTGTTCCATGTCCAGTTCGAACTGTTGCTTCCTGACCTGCATACAGGTTTCTCAAGAGGCAGGTCAGGTGGTCTGGTATTACCATCTCTTACTAGATTGTAATCTAAGTACACTCTCAACCATAATAATAATGCCTTTTAAAGTTCTATGAAGGTAGGAGATACATCCAGTAACAATATCTCCTTTTTGATCATTATATGTCTAATTCCTTGCACACTGTCTGTTTCATAGGAAATGCATCTGTTGGTTTAAATCAAAATTGGATGGTGAAGAAAGATGGCTATTCATTAAGCATTCATTCATTACTTACTATAGAGCCCAAGTAATTCAGAAGAATAAAAAGCTAATATTAGGCAAGCGGATATAAACCAAGGTTAAATTCAGTTCCAAAGCATTCAGGAATTCAGACCAACACTTAGACAGGATGGCAGTTACATGACAGCCCCAAGATGGGAGAGACTGGGCATTTTGAGGCAAGAGGGGGATCCAGAATATAGTAGCAGATAGAATTGAGGAAAACCTCAGCTTTAGACAGAAAATATTTGTGCTGTTATTCTCAGGACAAAAACTGATCTTTATCAAAGTTGGAGAGAGAATAACATTTAGCATTTGCCCTGTGATTTAAAGTCTATTTTTAATTTGGTCAGTGGTATTGAAATATAATTCACATATAGAAAAAATGCCTCCTTTTCAGAGTACAGTTCTGGGAGTTTTAACACATGTATACAGTCATATAATCATCACCATAATCACAATATAGACCAGGTAACTGCTCCATTACTTTATTTTGCCTTTTTGTAGTGATCCCTCAACCTCGCCTCCACCCCTAGCAACCAATCATCCTTCTGTCCCCATAACTGTGCTTTTTCCAAAATGTCATATAAATGAAATGATTAATTTTGTGGCCTTTTGAAACTGGCTTCCCATAATGGTGACTCAGATGGTAAAGAATCTGCCTGCAATGCAGGAAACCCCAGGTTCTATCCCTGGGTTGAGAAGGTCTCCTGGAGGAGGGCATGGCAACCCACTCCAGTATTCTTGCCTGGAGAATCCATGGACAGATGAGCCTGGCGGGCTACGGTCCATGGGTTCGCAAAGAGTCGGACACAACTGAGGGACTAATTTTCACTTCCCATAATTAGTGTAACACATTTGTACTTCATTTGTGTTTTTATGTGTACATATTAGATGTTTGGGTTTTAACCCCTTAAGCGCAAATTGTGCAATGAAGTTTCTCAAACATGGGAAAGCTACAGGGAGTCAGCACATGTGCAGTGCTATGGGCAAGACTTGGCTTGGGAAAACCAACTTTGTGATCATACTATCTCCCTGGTCAAGTAAGTATTTATTAGATTATCTTTTATTGCTGAGTAATATTCCACTGCTAGATATACCACAGGTTATTCATCCATTCTGCCATTGAAACCTGTTTGGCTTACTTCTAGTTTTTGGCCATTATGAACAAAGGCACCATAAATACTCATGTACAAGTTTCTTGTGTGAAGATAAGTTTTTTCCCCCTTCAGGTAAAATAAAAATTTGACTTTAGCAAACCGGCCAGACTTTTTCCCAAATTGCTGTAACATCCTTGCAAGCCTCTTGAGATTTTCAGGTTGTATAACTGAGTGTTCTGTTTTGGTTTTCATTTTATTTTTGTTTTAGCATTTCTAATCAGTCTATAGTGATATCTCATGGTAGGGTAATGATATTGAACACAATATATGTCTCTCAACTTATAAAAGTCTTCTTTGATTACCATTATCAGTGTTTTATACTTTTTAGTGTACTGATCTTGCATTTTGGGATCAGATTTATATCTAAGTACTTCAGTGATTCTGAACTTTAAAAATTATAGAATAGACTTAGATTAAAAGAGATTTTTTTAATATAATACAGAGCTCCTATATACCCCTCATCCTTTTTCCTCCATTGTTAACAACTAAGGAACTGACATTTTTGTGTTACAAAACTTCATACTTTATTAGTATTCCATTAATGTCTTTTTTTTTTTTTTTTCTGTTCCTGGATCCTATCTAGGATACCACATTACATTTAGTTGTCATGCTTCCTTAGGCCCTTCTTGTCTGTGACAATTTCTCACCCTTTCCTTGTTTTTGATGATACTGACAGTTTTGAGGAGCATGAATTAGATTTTTTAGAATTTTTCTCAGTTCAGATTTGTCTGGCATTTTTATCATGATTAGACTGTAACATGTACAAATATATACATGTTTTTATGTTTATGTCTGTGCAATGTATGCATGTATTTTTATAATTTACAACTGTAAGAAATGTGTACATATTTATGTGCTTAGTATAAATGTATGAACTGTATAAGGTGACATTGGCGACTGATGACTCTAGTAGAGCTCAAACAGTGCTTAGCAAACTTCTCATCACATCATTCTGTCAACACAACCAATTCTTCTGGGTGGGCAAATGAGATCATACATATCCTCCCCAACAAAGTATTGTGTTTTTCTTCACTGTCAGCTATCAAGGAAGCCCCTGCTAAAACAATGGCCATTATCCTGCCAGATGGGGACCCATCAGCTATCTCAGAAGAATCAGACCTCTTATTCTAACAATAGTCTTCTAAGGAAGGTCACAACCCCAGAATATAAAGTGATTTTCTATATGTGACATGATCAGCCCTGTCCATCATTACTAAAAACAGACAGAAAATCTAATTGCTCAAACACAGCTTCTAGTTAGGCACCTCATGACACAGTCCCTCCTGAAAGTTATTCCTCCTAACTCTGCAAAGAATAACTAAAGAAATCAGGAAGTTTCCAATGCTGCTCTAGAGTTGTTCCCCAAACAATAAATTTACTCCGTTAGACAGTAGTTCACCTTCTGTGTGACACTTTCATCAGGCATTGTGGCGTTCTTCTTGGTCATCCTGAGTACAGGATAAATTTCATGACTCCATTTCAGGTTCATCTCCTGGGAATGCTTTCTTTTTTTTCCCCAGATTCTCAGTCTTTCTTAATCACTAGATATGAAGAATGCTTCTGCATAAGTGTTTATATGCACAAGGAAGTCCCTAAATTCATGTGACTTGCTTTATCTTGGTGGTCTGGAACTGAACTTGCAATATCTCTGAGATACACCTGTATTTTTACTACATGCATATATTTTCTTAAGCATTGTATAGACTATTCTTGTGCAAATTAATCTTCATACACATGGTATTTTATTACATTATCTGTTGGCAAGCTGTCATTTTTTATGCAATATTGGTTTTTAGTGATTCATCTATATTGAGACAAGGTACTCTAAATCATTTCATTCATTCTGAGCTATTTCCAGTTGTTTGTGCCACAAACAATATAGCTATAGATATTCTTGTCTCTTATGTACCTATGAGTGAAAATGCTGGATTATAGCATATGCAGAGTATCAAATTATTTATCAAAAGTCACCAGTACATTTTTTTTACACAATTGTCCATACTTTCTTGAGATTCGCTGAGCTCAAAATATAGCAATGGAGATGTGCTTCCCTTAATAGTTGTGCTTTGGTAAAGTCAATATGTAAGTTGCCTCACCTTAGCACTTGATATGAAATAATAGTATCGATTAATTTTAATGTTAGTAAAATATATTCAGTAATATCTCGGAATTAGAAATAGTTTAATATGTAAATAATATATTTACTATGTTAAATTATGTATTTATTAAATATGCTATGTACTATATTTATTTGTATAGCTAAGGAGAATACTGATTCAGACTGTGGGAGTAAAATCAGAAGTGATTAAAATTCATCTCTTATGAAGAAAATTTGGCTTTCTGGAAACCACAGGTCATTCCTTTTCCTTTTTCTCCTCCTTTTTACTTTTAAAATTCACAACCAAAAGCAAAAATGAAAATTTCAAACCAGCTTATTGTTTTTTCTTAAATCAGAAGATTAATTTTTCTCCCCTGCCTGCCTCTCTATCCTTTGATGAGATTCTGATATTTTATATAACATTGGCTTCTATGATTCCTCTGTAACTTAGTCTCTTTCTGTAAGACATAACTCTAAGGAACACAATTAAACAGAACACAAGAGGGTTTTAAAGTAGAGATAAAAAGTTATTTCTCCCCAATAATGATGGAATGGATTTATACATGTTGCCCTATTGGTAGTTCCCAATCCATCACCAGAATTCAACAGCAACATAGCTATACACTAGCAGTTTGAATTGTTTCTGGAGTGCCATATTTGTAAATATGTAATGGAAAAGAAAAAACAAACTCTAAGTTGGGTTTCACATTTGCCTTGATAACATCCTCTTCACACAGAAAGCAGAACCTGAGCTACGGATGTTACCAATTTAGGTTTCTTGTAGTAGGAAAAAATATCTATGTGGAGAAACCGTTTCTCGTCTCCAAACATTTTGCCCTTGTCTCATATTGTTTTAGTGAGAATGTGTGCATGATGAGTAGCTTAGCTGTGTCTGATTCTGTGCCATCCTATGGACTGCAGCCCATTCAGCTCTTCTGTGCATGGGATTCCGAGTGGGTTGCCGTGCCCTCCTCCAGGGGATCTTCCCGACCCACGGAATGACCCTGCACCTCTTACATCTCCTGCATTGGCAGGTGGGTTCTTTACTACTAATGCCACCTGGGAAGCCCTGCTCCAGGGAGAATACTCTCTCAAATTCAGTAGAAACTCTATCTAACAGTAATACTTTGTATAACTTAATTTCAAACATCATTTCAATAGTCCCTCTTTTGTGTCATCTAAAGTTTAAATCAAATTTTAAAACAGAGTTGTGCTTTCAGAGATTTATATTCACATGAGAGTGGTGTATTCAATTCTTGATGATCATTAGTTTGAAACTAATGATAACTCCACTCCAAACCTGAAGAATGAGAGGAGACATAGTTTGCATTTTTAAGTATCTAGCATGTAAATCGGACTTCTTGGTGGCTCAGATGATAAAAGCGTCTGTCTACAATGCGGGAGACCCGGATTCAGTCTCTGGGTCAGGAAGATCTCCTGGAGAAGGAAATGGCAACCCACTCCAGTGTTCTTGCCTGGAAAATTCCATGGACGGAGGAGCCTAGTAGGCTACAGTGCATGGGGTTGCAAAGAGTCAGACACGACTAAGCGACTTCACTTTAGCTTTTAGCTTTTTAGCATGTAAATCTCCTTTACTTCCTTATATATAATTTGTTTTTGTTTTAATCTTATAGTATTTTTCCTCAATTTTCTTCAATTTGTAATTCAACCCAAATGAAATCATAATTACTAACACTAATTAAGGTGTCATTAAATGCTTACCATATGCCAGATAATTGTGTTGTTTTACATACATTTTATTCTCTCAATCAATTTATGAATCAATAATACCCCATTTTACATATGAGGAAACTGAGGCATATAAAGACTTTCACTTATTATTTGTATTTATAAGAAGATCTGTCATTGTGTTTATTCAGTTTCAGACATTCGAAACAAAATAAAACTGAGAATAAACAAAATTAACAGTTAAGAACATTATTTTTAGTTTATTCAGTTTCAGACATTTGAAACAAAATAAAACTGAGAATAAACAAACTTAACAGTTAAGAACATTATTTAGAAAGTATTCAATTAAAATCAACAGAAATATAAAGAAACATAGTAAATTAATTACATGAAAATCCTCTTTAAATAAGCTCATTCAACCCCAAATCAATATGAATTTGAGACAAAACTGTCCTCTAAAATATTTTAACTACTTTTATAATGAAAGTATCTTCATTCATATTTCATTTCATTCCCTGTATGAATTGTAGAAAACTATTTATAATTAAAAATAGACCTTTACATACTTTATAGACTTTCAGAATGGTATTTTTGATTCCAGTTGACATCATTGAATTTGGGATTATGATCCTAACAAATCACTTTCTGTTCTCTTTGGTTTGTCATGGAATTCCTGATATTTTACTCTATACATCTATCTTCCCTTAATTGAACAATCAAGTTTATGATGTGAACAGATAAGATTTTGCTATTGAATTCCACTATATTTATCTCTTAGATTTCTGTTTCTTAAAAATGAATGAAATGAGGAAGGATGCAATTGTGTAGTTTTTTGTTTTCTCTTATACTTACTAATATTTAGTAAATAACAGAAGGAAATAGAAAATTTCCTGGAATACCTAAACAAATAATGCCACAATTAGTTTATCTTTTTATAAAAAAAGATGATTGCATATAATTGTGTGTTAGTTACTGAAGTAACATTTTAAAATAAGAAATTTTTTTTTTATATTGAGCTATTTATTTTGCCTTTTGATAAATTGTTGAGGTTTATACTTAGTACTGGGTCAAAAGAGAGTTTCCCCTGCCCTTCTAGGTTCTTCTGGCTGGTCTGAGAATTAAATTAATAGGAGACAGATTAACAGGAGAAAATCAAACCAAAGCATGTATACATGGGAGAGACTCAGACTGAGAAACTTACAAAACTGGCTAGAACTTTCATCTTAAATAGCATCTTCAGCTAAAGATAAGACGTTATGGGGGGTGGTGATTTGCGACTTCAAAGGGGAGGAAGGTAATTCACATGGAAATGGAAAAGCAAATATTTGGTAAACAAATGTTTGCTGGTCCAAGCAGAGACAATGGGACACAGAGTGGACTCTGATCTCTAGGCCCTGCCAAGTTTCCCCCACCACACCTCACCCATATACTTCATAGAAGTCTCTAGTGACAGGGTAGCAGGCCCTGTATCTAAATTATTTTAGGCAGTTAAGTGGGGAGATATCAAGAAAATCTTCCTGATCTTTCTGCTTCTTCAAAATAATCAGTGTAAATTAATCTTCATGTCAAAGGGACATATTTTGGGGGTGGCAAATCTTGCTCCTCTACACTAGAATATAAAATCAATTAATTTGTACCTCTAGGAATAATCGAATCAGAGTTAAATGTTCTATACTAAATTATGTTTCCTCCTTTATAACTTATGTATCATTTTTTATTAGCTTCCTCTGTGTGTAAAATTTGAGGCATATTTTTTATATTACATTTCAATGCGATGAAAGTAACAGTGACAGCAGGAAAATATCTGAATGTTATATTGTCATGCATGTTCAATTTTAAAGAAATAAGCATTCTTATAAGAATTTGAAGATTTTACAAGATGAAATAGCTTTTAAATGTTACTGTATCACTGTCATTCTAAGGAGGTTCTTTAAGTGCTTATTGTTTGATGGATTTAGATCCCACATGGAATTCACTCATTCATTTATTCATCAGATATTTATTAAGTGCCTGTCAGGCACACAATTTGTGCTGATCTCAGGTGGCCTCAGCCTGTAGCAGCTTGAAGTGAGATTTCGGTTCCTGGTCAGAGCCTGAAGTCTGGCCACGCCAGTGAGAATCCTAGCCACTAGACCACCAGGGACCAGGCCCTGGCCTGCTAGTCGTATAGAAATGTTTTTTCACATAGAGATGCAAAGCAGTGAAACAAGCAGAGTGTTTATGAGGAGGAATAAGAGTACATTTGGATAGACTCACATGGGTGGACTCAGAGCATTGCACCTTTATGATAATTTAAATCACTTTTATAAGGCATATCTTCTGGTTTCCTTTAGGTCAGCCATCTTGCTTTGCCTGCTTCTGAGTCCGTATTTGGGATATCTCAGGGTCCTCCCATGTATGTATGCGCTCATCTCTTAGCCAAGATGAATCCTAGTGAAGGGGCTTATGGGTAGGCTGACATCATTTACTACGAGGTGACGCTCCCTCCTTTTTGGTCTCCAAGGAGCCTTTCTGCACATGCGTAGTCTGGGAGGTCTCTTTGACTTCAAGACAGAGGAATATGTGATCTTTTACCTCTTATCTGGGCAGGGCTCGGCTTCTCCTCTCTCTTGCTATTTTGGGGTATCTGTCCACAGGGAACATCTGTCTCCTTCCTCAGTACTGTCCTCAGTGCAGGATATGGCTTAAATATCCTACAACAGTCAGAAAAGAAAATGAACTCATAGTTTAATTTTAAAAGAAAACGGGAATGTTTATGTCTATTTCCAGAAGTAAGGAATTCTCTTATGATGAGACAAATAATAATAAGCAATGATAAAATGTATGTTTATGTACTCGCTACCATTAAAGTGACTTCACTTTCACTATTAAAATAGTAAGGACCTCAAGTAAAGAAGCCATGTCTTATCTGTGTCTCCTATTCAAAGTGAAATGTCTGTTATAACCAACAACCACTAAATCTCAGTGGCTTATCAAACAGAGGTATGTCTCTTCTTTTGTCACAGATAGATTGGTTATCTGGTGGAAAGCTTTGCAGAAGAGAAGTCAATTTCATTCAGTAGATCTGCTACTTCTAGAGCCTCAGAGACCTCCTATGAACTGTCTGCAGCAAGCCTAAAGACAAAAGGTATCAGACACAGAGGATGGTAAGTGGTCCTAGTAGTCAGGACTGGAAGTGCCATATATATTATATCTGCTCACACTCTATAGGCCAAAACTTCATTGTGTGACTCAGACTTAACTCCAGGGGTTTCTGGAAAAAAAGAGAACTTGGATTATTTTTTAACAACTTGCCAAACTCTACCAAACCAGCCCTGTGCCTGAGACATTTGCTATTAATAAATATTTGTTGAACTCTTAGTTTGTATGAAACAGAACTTGAGCAAAGTAAACATACTTCTATAGCCCCTAAAATAATCTGTTTTGGATTTGCATCTTATAGACTTAATCTTTACTCAAAACTAATTGTATGTACTCTGGTAAGCAACTGGATATACAATATCCTTGAATCCCTATAACAGTAACCCTTTATTTATTTATTTATTTTTTCATTTTTCTCTCAAGGAAAACAAGGATTCTCAAAAATTAAATTATCCACTATTAGGTAAAGACGACCAGGACCCTGAAAAGAGAGTCTAACAGGCTTTTTAATGGCGAAGCGCTCCCGGGCGGGGTTCCCGGACTGTCGGGAGCCAGAGTGAGAAATCCCACCCGTGACAGGGTCACGTGGCAAACTCAGATGGCAGGGCAATTTGAGTCATCGGATTTCTCCCTGGTTTTTCCTGAACATGCGCCCCCCAAAATAAGAATTTGTCTGTTTTCCCATTTCAGCCCAACCCCCCTTTGATAATGCTCTAGCCTGCCTGACAGGTTCCCCCTAATTTTCTGCAAGCTTGTGAATTGCTCACAACCTCCCAACTGTGAGAGGCACAAAAGCCTTAAAGTATCGTAAAGTTTCAGAGCCTTTTCAAATGTATATTGGTGACAGGATTTCACGGTTGACTCAATGATTGCTGCCAGACCTCCTTATTTCTTATCTCTCAGGCACCCGGGAAGATGTGATCTATGTAATTGGGATATGGAAAAAGGGATATGTAGTAGTTTTGATGTTGGCAATACTGAACTTTTGAGTAAATTACTTTTCTTTTGCTATAAATCACTGTACTTCCTTTTATTACAAACTGCTGTATTCTTATTTAGTGTTTTCTGAGAGTGGCATTCAGACTTTGGAAAGATTAACACAGNGGGAAGATGTGATCTATGTAATTGGGATATAGAAAAAGGGATATGTAGTAGTTTTGATGTTGGCAATACTGAACTTTTGAGTAAATTACTTTTCTTTTGCTATAAATCACTGTACTTCCTTTTATTACAAACTGCTGTATTCTTATTTAGTGTTTTCTGAGAGTGGCATTCAGACTTTGGAAAGATTAACACAGATAAGTCTTCTGGTTAACAAAAACTTCATCAGGAGAGAGCCATAAAAATGTTAATAGGCCTCTTGGCCAGAAGATAGTGTAAACCACCTGAGACTTTTGTAACAGGAGAATATGCAAATAAGAAAGCCTTGTCTCAATGAGGGTTGGGACTGCTACTTATGCATAACTCTGCATATTCTATTATGTATAATTTGGGGTATATAAGTTGATTCTGAACAATAAACGCTCTCTTGGAGCCTTACGCCGACGTTAGATTTCCCCCTTTTTCCCCCCTTCCCTTTTTTCCCTTTTTTTCCCCTTTTTTCCCTCTTGGAGCCTTACACTAAGGCTGGGCTTCCCCATGTTGTTCTTTTCTTTTTCTCCCCTTTTTTGGCTGAATTCCCATCTGGGGCGCGGAGGCTCGCCATGTCTACTTACCTGTCCCGGCTGCTAAAATCTGTAGGAGAGAGAGCCCAGGGCGGGGCACTCTCCAATATTCAAACGGACGCCGGTGGCCTAACGTAGATGGTGCAAACCTCTTGTCTTGAGGTTTTATTGGTTTTCCCCATAAACCAAGTTATTCAGCCCTCTTTTCTTCCACTAATTTCCTACTATACTATTCTTTCCTGAGCTATCCTGTTCTCTCCTATCCTGTCCTATCCGCCCACTCTGTCCCCCCTTTGGATATCCCTGGATCCACCGGGGCTGGTCCCCGGCAGGTTAGAGTCCCACAGTCAACGTACAACAGGCTGGTTTCCAGGCTTGATCACTCCAGTGGGCAGTGCACCGGGTGCTCCCTCCTTAACTGGCCCTTTCTGGAAGCACACAGGTTGGTGCCTGAATAGACACTCACAGGGGGCGGTTGAAACTGCAGTCTCTTTCTGTCATTTTCCCTTTTATCAGTCTTTTCTGTCCTCCTCCCTTTACATCTCCCTTAGTCCTATACCCGCACTCCCACCCTTTTAATCCTGAATACTTCTTGTTTGTTTCTTTAAGTTTCTGTCATTGAGGTTTGTCTGTCCAACTGCTCCTGCAAGTCTCTGCTGACACTGTGGGCATGGTGGAGCACCTATGCCTTGAAATACAAATACAATCCTCACTGTCTGTGTCTCCTTCATTGCAGGCATATTCTTTACCTGCTGAGCCAACTTAGTGGGAGTTTAAAGAATGAAAAAAGAAGAGAGGAACCTGTATCACTATCCTCTGACTTTGCAGTATACTATCCTGTCGCCAAGTTTCTCTTCTCATGAGATTCTCCATGCAAGAATACCGTAGTGGGTTTCCATTTCCTACTGCAGGTAATCTTCCTGACCCAGGGATTGAACCTGCGTCCCTTATGTCTCCTGCATTGGCAAGCGGATTCTTTACCACTAGCACCACCTGAGAAGCCTATTTGGCCAGGATTCTCTCAGGAAATACCTGATCCATCTGTAGTTCCCCAGACTGAGGGGAAATAAAAGGCCTTTTAGAATTCAAGCAGGAAAACTATGAGATTCTGTTGTTGTAAAACTTAACTTGTCTGGCTTAAGTTTGTGGGTTTAATCAATACAGACTTCTCTGTATTATCAGCAATAAGTATAATACTTTTATTGTACCTAGAGTTACTGGAAGTCAATAAGTACGTATTGTTTTTTTTTTTTTTTTGTAAAATCTGTCACCAAGGAAAATAACCTGATATGATTAAACTTCTAAGTAAATATGTCTGGGATAAGAGTTTTCAGTAAATTCTATGGGTATAATTGGGCTTCCCCAGTGGCTCAGATGGTAAAGAATCCTCCTGCCAGGCAGGAGACCTGGGTTCCATCCCTGGGTCAGAAAGATCCTCTGGAGAAGGGAATGGCTACCCGTTCCAGTATTCTTGTGTGGAGAATCCCATGGGCAGAGGAGTCTGACGGGCTATAGTTCATGGGGTTGCAAAGAATTGGACACAACTGAGTGACTAACACATTCACACTTTTACGGGACTGATTATGTTTTGGAAATGTCCATTTAGAATAGTTCCTCCTAATTTTGGTAACTTGAAACCAAATTAAGTTAAAGAATGGTAATCTACTGAGCATTCAGGACATTTTAAATGAAACGTAATATTGGAACTTTAATTGCTAAACAGGTCTAACTTTACCTATTCTTTTTCTCTTGTGAGAGAGAAACTAAAGATGTTTGGCTTTATTAGACACATGTCTTGCAGCACATCGAGGAAAGAAATTGTGCTTTGGAAAGATATGTGTTTCTAGAAGTTATGTGATTTCCAATCAGGGAATGTTAATGTAAAATGCAGTTCATGGTGGCTTAAGAACAATAGTATGTATGTTTTCAGAAAAGAATATGTGAGGAATGGAAATATACTTTGTTATTAACAGAAGGAAAGAGGTGATTTTATCCTAGAGCTGGTTAGCTCTGCATAAATAAAACAAGGTACAAAATATGGCTGCAGAAATTTGCAGAAGATTTCTGGGAAAGGAACATTGAGAAAAGAATTTTGTGTGAGGTTGGGACTGTCTAAGTCCAAATGGACTTCTAAATGGATTACATTTAAGTAGATAGATGGATTTTATTAAGAGTAAGCTGCTATGAGACTGGATTTGGTTTCTTTCATAAAAGAATGAAATTTTCCTGAAACGCTGCTTTTGATAACAGATTGTGAGTTTCTGTGATGTTAAGTGATCTATACTTACTTTTGAATTTTTTTTAGCTCAAGGAATAATTGTTTCACAGCCACCTATGATTCTCTCTGACTGGATATTTTAAAACTTTTTGAAATTTTGAAAGATTTCCCAAACATCAAATTCTGGTTGAAATTCTTTTGACTTCCAGTAAACTTTGAAATGCTTCAAGGGGCCCGTGGATCATCCAAAAGAGAGATCCTAAGCCAACTGTGCTCATTCAGTGTGTTAAGTTACACGGGAAACCTTGTCCAAACTCACTGTGGCCTGTGTCAGATGAGTTATCAGGCTCTCCCTAGTGTTACTGTAGCTGCCAAATAGGGGAAGGGTTTTGGGTTCTTCTGCTGTTTATTCTTTCACTACCTAAAAAAAAATCCCCTGTGGGAATAATCCCACCTCTAGGCTCTCAAGTCCTGTCACCCATGGCAATTTTCACTGCATTCAACTCCCAGGTCCTTCAGGAGTTCTTTTTTCCACCTCTGGGACTCCCTTCACTCCAGGCCTTGGCAGCCCATACATACCATGCCACAGAATACCTATTGTGCTGGTCGCTTCACATCCTAGGCTTCACAGATGCTCACACTAGGGGAATACCTCCCCAGCAGAAGAAAACATATTATAGGGCAAAAGCCTCCAGGTAAGTGTCTCCAGGACACTGAACTACCTTTCTAGGAGCTCTGTTTCTGGATTGCAGGTTATTCAACATGTGAGGATATAAGCCAGAAGAGAAACCTCCTGAGCATATCTTTAAAACCTGAAAAATTTTCAAAATAGACAGACTGAAAGGGGAAAAACTTAAAACTCTATTGTAACATGGCCTAGGCCTTATATAAGTTAGAAAGTGGAGAAAGCATTGCCTGAAAATGGCTCTCTAATTATAATACCATCTTGCAATTAGTTCTTTTCTGTTGCAACATGGAAAAATGGATTGAGGTTCCCTGTGTTCAAGCCTTCATGCTCCTGGGATTTCCCTGGTGGTCCAGTGGTCAGGACTCCAAGCGCTCCTGCTGAGGGGCCAGGTTTGATCCCTTGTTGGGAAACTAAAATCCCACAGGTCGCTTTGGCAAACAAAAAGGGGAGAAAGGGTTTTGTGGTCCTTTACCAAAACCCTACTCTTGCTCCTGTAATAAAAAACCTAGGGAATCAGTAAACACTTCTGATGTTTTCGATGATCCCCTTCCAACCTTCCCCAACTCTCAGGTGGGGGAAAAAAACAAGCCCCCCCTACTTCCCAGAACCAGCTACTTCTCTGAGGCCTTCTGACTAACCCCAAACTTTCCCTCCTTATGTTCCTTTATATGCTCTGTTACCTCAGGAGAGAGAGACTAGTCCCTCTGGGGTAATCTGTAGTGGAACTTTCTGTCACCCAGGCTGAGGTTCAAAGTTAGGCCCCACCTCTGCCCCACAAGGCCTTCACCCACTTTGGGAAGTGGCCGAAGGGAACAGAGAGACGACTAGAGTGCATATCCCCTTCTGAATGGGACACTTAGGAATCTGTAAGGAGAGGTTTTGCAGGTTCTCAGAGAACCCTGAAAAGTTAAGGGATGAATTTATCAGGCTGGAGTTGACATTCTCTCTCACCTGGAAGGACATCATCGTTATTCTGGCCTACAGTTAGAGCCCGGCTTTATTCTGAAGAAGGCCAGGAAACAAGCAGTGGGCCGCTGATCCATCCACCAAATTTATCATGTGGGTGGGGATGCAACCCCAGAACATGACTCACACTGGGACTATGAAGATCGTGTAGGTCAGGCTAGGGTGAGACATTGCATTACTTGTCTATCAGAAGAAATGAAAAAGTTTATGGTGAAACTTTAAATTTCACCTGTGAATTATGATACGATCTGAAAGGTTACACAGGAAAGAGATGAAAATTTGGCAGTCTTCCTGAACTGGGGACAGAGGCCTTCAGGAAAGCCTCTGTCCACAGAAGGGAGGATACTATTGGCCATGCATCTTATCACCCAGGCTACTTCTGATGAGAAAATTACAAAAACTTGAGGCTAGACTCTCAACCCCACTGTCAATCTTGGTAGAGGAGGCATTCAAGGTCTATAGTAACCAAGACTTGATGGGAAAGGCCAATAAAGATAAGGGGCTAGTAAAGAAAACAGTTTTTGGCTGCTGTGATTCACCCACTGCCTCGAGTGGACCATGGAGGGCTGAGATGTCTGGGCAGATTGCAAAGAAGCTGTCTGGGCTTTAACCAATGTGCCTTTTGTCATACAGGGAGGCACTGCAAGGGGGAATGTCCTGAGTGCCTTCCTATAGGATGCCTAAGGGGCAATCCCAACTGTCGCCGGACCCTTGTGAATCTCTTGGATGAGAGAGTCCCACACATCGACCGTTGGGGCCTGAGCACCTGCCTGGCTCCAGATTCCACTTGATCCATCCTTGTTACTCCAGGGGAGTCTCGGGTCACCCCTGGTATGGCAGGCAGGAGAACTGAATTTCTTGTAGACACTGGAGCTTCCTGCTCTGTTCTGACTTGGCCCTCTCTCCAACTGAGACTGTATTGTGATGGGAGCTGACGGACTGTCAAAGGGAAGGCAGTTACATCTTCCTTCACCTGAGGAGTCTGGTCCATTATAACTACTCACTCTCTTTTGTATATTTCAGAGTTCCACGTCCTCCTTCTCAGAAGATTTGATAAATAAGATAGGAGCTAGTAGATTATTAGGATGGGGTGAAGTCCAAGAAGGTAGAGAATTCAAGCAGAGATTGCATCTATTAGCAACCTCAGCTGACCCACCTGTTGGTCGTCAAAGTATTCCCCCCAAATTCAGAGAACAAGTAGATCCTGCAATTTGGGATACCTCAGGACCAGGAGAGGGAAAACATGTTCCTCCAATAAAAATAGGGTTTAGGCCTGGGGAAATATACCCCTGGAAAAAAACAATATCCTTTAAAACTTGGGGCATGAGGTAAATCCAACTGCTGTTCACCAAATTCCTAAAATACAGACTCATTAGGCCCTGCTAATCCTCTTGTAGCACCCCGATCCTTCCCACCCCAACCCCGCACCATTCAGGAGCCTAATAGAGAATATCAGTTGTTCAAGGCTTATGAGCAATGAACGAGCCAGTCATCCCTATTTACCCACTGCTGCCAAACCTATGCACTTTCCTCAACCAAGTGCCAGGAAGCACTCAGTATTTGTTTAGGACCACAAAGATGCATTTCTCTGTATTCCTCTATCTAGACTCTCAATATCTTATTGCCTTTGAATGGAGGGACCCTGACACCCTGGAGGCTACTCAATATCTCTGAACAGTGCTCCCACAGGGTTTACAGGACAGCCCCCATCTTTTTGGAAATGCCAAGGAACTGAGTCTTCATAAGGGTACTCTGCAGCAATATACCGATGTTTTATTGATAAGTAGTGATGCTAGAGGGAAAAACAAAATCTGACAACTGTTGCGTTTGTTTCTTTCACTTTGACCTTTGCTTCCCCTTGCTTTTGTTCACTGAAAGGATACTGTCTATACATAATGGTTCGCCTCGGGGAACACTGTCTCAGCCTGTTAAACCAAAGTGCCTTTGCTCAGAGAAACATCCTGACCCTGGCCACCTTTGAATAGCTGCAAGAAAGAAGATATTACCATATCTTCTCCCAGAGCTTGGTTATTCAGGAGATGCTTAGGAAGACTTACCATCTTTTTCTTTACTTTTCCTTTAATTCCTCTGCTCCTCCCCATCTCTGTTCTATAAAGAAACTGGAATCCAGGCCCTGATAAGATATATCTTTTTAAGAGACTAGTCTGCCATCTCCTTGGTCTACCAGCTTTCTGAATAAAGTAATTCTTCCTCGCCCCAAAACCTCATCTCCCAACTTATGGTCTGTTACACTACAGGCAGAAAGAGCCTGGACTCAGAAACAAATTTGGTGAGCCAGTCAGGAGCCCCAGTATTCCAGCCTAGCCAGCCCCAGTCAGGGAATATGGGGCAAGGTCCTAGCAGTTGCTAGGGGCATTTTCCTGAAGATCTTCCCTTCAAAATTCCCTGAAATGGCACTGACTGCCCCAGCACTTAGCAGTTAAGCAAGGAAACAACAAACTTCTGCGAGGTGATGGACTCAGTTGTGTAGGGTAGGTCACTCCATTGTGCACACCGGAATCATATTTCTCCCTCAGTTTGGGCTTTGCCTCTACAGGACAAGCCAATTTGTTTAACTGGGGCACCTGATTGGAGAAGGGAATTGTAATGGCCTCACTTCCCTGGTGGCTCAGAGGTTAAAGCGTCTGCCTGGAATGTAGGAGACCTGGGTTCGATTCCTGGGTCGGGGAAGATCCCTGGAGAAGGAAATGGCAAGCCACTCCAGTACTCTTGCCTGGAGAATCCCATAGAGGGAGGAGCCTGGTAGGCTACAGTCCATGGGGTCACAAAGAGGCGGACACGACTGAGTGACTTCAGTTTTCACTTTCACTTTCTCCCTGGTTTGGGAAGCTGTTCGCTGGCTTTGCAGGGTAAGTCGATTTGATTTGAAAGCTGGTTCATTGGTTTTGGTTTTGGTTTTGGTTTGCTTTTGTGTGCATCAATGCTGGAATTTGCTTGGGCTTTCTGTGTTGGAATTTGTGTCTTTTGTGCTTTGGCATCAGACTTGAAATGAGAAATATTCCATTTATCCTGAAGGAGACCCTTTTGGGACATATATTAGATAAATGGGCAAAACGTAACCATGAGCCTATGACTAAGACATGGTACACCATTGTAACACGTAGGGTGTGGACCTAATATATGTTAGGATCAAAAGCGAGCCCCTGCATGGCTCTCGTAGTTAGAAGTGTTTTGCAAAAAAGCAGGGAAAAGAGATTCGATTCCATATGTAGAGGTATTTATGCTATGGAATCAGGAGTAAAAGTAGTTGGAGAATTCCCACCTTATGTGCAACAGTTTGAAAGGAAACCTAGGAAACCTGTTCTACAAAGAAAGAGGGGGAAAAGTGAGAGTGGGGACATGTTACTCAAAACTTAACCCCTCCAGTCTATCCAGCTCCCCAGTAGTCAAGCAGGCGACACTGGTACTTGTTCCAACTGCCCTTTCCTCCCATGCCATCAACATAGTCACCACCTCCTATTTCTCCTACCCGTGGAGATTAAGTAGTAGGTTCTATGCTATCCCCTGGCACACAGGCACCTTGTCTGGTATCACCATGTAAGACTTGACAGGGTACCCAATTTGGACCAGGAGCCACTGCCGGGGTCCAGTCCCAGTGGATCCAGGGAATTCGAAGGGGGGACGGCGTCGGCGAAGAAAAACTTATTTATTTAGAAATATAAGAATAGATTAGAAAAAATAGTATAGTAGGAAAATTAAGATGGAGAAAAGAAGGCTGAATAACTTGGTTTATGTGGAAAGCCAATAAAACCTCGAGACAAGAGGTTTGCACCATCTGTGTTAGGCCACCGGCGTCCGTTTGAATATCGGAGAGTGCCCCGCCCTGGGTTCTCTCTCTTACGGATCTTAGCAGCCGGGACAGGTAAGTAGACATGGTGAGCCTCCGCGCCCCAGATGGGAATTCAGCCAGAAATTAGAGAAAATAGGAGACACGGGGGAAGCCCAGCATCAGTGCAAGACTCTCCGAGAGGGAAGGGGAGAAGGGAAAAAAGGGAAGGGGGGGAAAAGGGGGGAAAAGGGGAAATCTAACGTCGGCGTAAGGCTCCAAGAGAGAGTTTATTGTTCAGAATCAGCTTATATACCCCAAATTATACATAATAGAATATGCAGAGTTACGCAGAGGTAGCAGTCCCGACCCTCATTGAGACAAGGCTTTCTTTTTTGCATACTCTCCTGTTACAAAAGTCTCAGGTGGTCCACATTATCTTCTGGCCAAGAGGCCTATTAACATTTCTATGGCTCTCTTCTGATGAAGTTTTGTTAACCAGAAGACTCATTTGTGTTAATCTTTCCAAAGTCTGAATGCCACTCTCAGAAAACACTAAATAAAAATACAGCAGTTTGTAATAAAAGGAAGTACAGTGATTTTAGCAAAAGTCTAGTATTGCTAACATCAAAACTACTAGATATCCTTTTCCATATCCCATATGTATTGATTACATCTTCCTGGGTGCCTGATAGATAAAAAAATAAGGAAGTCTGGCAGCAATCATTGAGTCAACCATGAAATCCTGTCACCAATATGAATTTGAAAAGGCTCTGAAACTTTACGATACTTTAAGGCTTTTGTGCCTCTCACAGTTGGGAGGTTGTGAGCAATTCACAAGCTTGCAAAAAGTCAGGGGACCCTGTTTAGGCAGGCTAGAGTGTTATCAAAGGGGGATTGGGCTGAAACACTTTTAAATGCAGGAAACCAAAGCTTTGAATTAACCTTTTCCAGAGAAAATCAGAAAATAATGGGAAAACAGACAAATTCTTATTTGGGGGGGGGGCACATGTTCAGGAAAAACCAGGGAGAAATCAGATGACTCAAATTGCCCTGCCATCTGAGTTTGCCACGTGACCCTGTCACGGGTGGGATTCCTCACGCTGGCCCCCAACAAGCCACTTCCACAGCAGGGCCATTTCCCTCGCACTAATATCCTGTAATAGGCCAGAGGACTCCCTTGGACTTGAAGCATCCTATTTCCATTTCCCCACAAGAGTCCTGGGTAACTTTGACAGTAGGTAAGAAATTGATGGAGTTTCTAATAGATACCACTCACCAAACCTTCCTTATTTATCTTAAGAGGCTTGTAATTATTAAAAAAAAAAAAAAAAAAAAGGCGGGGAGGGAAACGAAGTCATCCAAGGAAAACATGCCTGTATTTTAGAGATGTGAAAGTCCTATCTGTTCTTCTCAGAAACTCTCATCTCTGCTATCTTTTTAAAATGTAGATTTTGAAAAAAGGGTAAAGTAATTTTGAAATTGATTTGTTAAGGCTAAATAGATACCATTAAGTGCCTTTCTGTAAATATATAGCCATATATATAAGTGAGCTTAATTTGTTCTATTTTCCAGAAATCCAACTTTTATTGAACCTCTTTTGTAAAACTGATACACATAGGTTAATAGAAGTTCAATGAAATCTTGCAGTGATTTAGGAGCCCAGGAAAAGAAAATCTGTCAGTGCTTCTACTTTTCCCCCTTTTATTTGCCTCCGCAGACAACCATTTTGCCTCCTTGTATTTCTTTATCTTCAGGATGATTTTTGTTGCTGTCTTAGGTACAGTTACGCATCTCTGTCCATAGTTCTTCAGGCACTCTACCAGATCTAATCCCTCCAATCCATTTGTCACTTCCACTGTATAATCATAAAGGATTTGATTTAGGTCATACTTCAGTATCAGTGGTTAGGGAATAGACTTGGATTGCTGTGATATTCAATGCTTTGTCCTAGAAACAAAGTGCGATCATTCTGTCATTTTTGAAAGTGCACCCAACTACTGCTCTTTTGGACGCTTGTTGACTATGAGGGGTACTCTCTGTCTTCTAAGGGATTCTCATCCACGGTAGCAGATATAATGGTCATCTGAGTTAAATTCTCCCATTTCTATTTTAGTTCAGTGGTTCCTAAGATGCACTCTGGCCATTTCCTGCTTGACCTCGTCCAATTTACCTCGCACTTCATGGACTTAACATTCCAAATTCCTATGCAATATTGTTCTTTACAGCATCAGACTTTACTTTCACCACCAGATACTTCCACAACTGGGCACTATTTCTGCTTTGGCACAGCTGCTTCATTCATTCTGGAGTTATTTGTAATTGCATTGTGCTCTTCCCCAGTAGTGTCTTGGACATCTTCTGACCTGGGGTGCTCATCTTCTGGGGTCATATCTTTTTGCCTTTTCATACCACTCATGAGATTCTCACAGCAAGAATTCTGGAGGGATTTTCCATTCTGTCCTCCAGTGGACCACGATTTGCCACAGCTCTCTGCCATGACACGTCTGCCTTGGCTGGTCTTTCACAGCGTGGCTCAGAGCTTCATTGAGTCACACAGGCCCATCACCACAGAAGGCTGCAATCCATGATGTGGCAGAACACAGTATGATAAATTATATTCACCATGTTATACATTAGCTCCTCGGCCTTATTCCTTCATTTGATTTCTCATTTCATAACAGAATATTTGTATCTGCTTCTAGACCTGTTTTGAATTCCCCCAGGATCACCTACAGACAATTTCTACTGTGTCCTATGATTTCTGTTTTTGTTCTTTAGTCCATCTAGTCAAGGCTATGGTTTTTCCAGTGGTCATGCATGGATGTGAGAGTTGGACTGTGAAGAAAGCTGAGCACCGAAGAATTGATGCTTTTGAACTGTGGTGTTGGAGAAGACTCTTGAGAGTCCCTTGGACTGCAAGGAGATCCAATCAGTCCATTCTAACGGAGATCAGTCCTGGGTGTTCTTTGGAAGGAGTGATGCTAAAGCTAAAACTCCAGTACTTTGGCCACCTCATGCGAAGAGTTGACTCATTGGAAAAGACCTTGATGCTGGGAGGGACTGGGGGCAGGAGGAGAAGGGGACGGCAGAGGATGAGGGCTGGATGGCATCACCGACTCACGTCGATGGACGTGAGTTTGAGTGAACTCCGGGAGTTGATGGGCAGGAAAGCCTGGCATGCTGCAATTCAGGGGATCACAAAGAGTCGGACACAACTGAGAGACTGAACTGAACTGAGATTCCACACATGTGTATCTTTTTGCTATTAGGTTTATATTATTTAGCATAATGATCTCCTGGTTCATTCATGTTCTTGCAAATGTCAGGATTTACTTTTTTAGACTGAATAATATCCCATTGTGTATGTTATGTATGTATATTTGTGTGTATGTATGTGTATCACATATTATCATGTATTCCTTATGGATTCATCACGACAAACAGAAAGTTTCTCTCCAAGTCATTACTGTGAATAAATTTTCAAAGAACATGAGGACTCTGGGTAAGATTACTCCATGTGGGTTTGTGAGAGGGTCCTGTGTGAGGTCAGTGTGGGTCTGTCTGAGGGCTCTGTACGGGGTCAGTGTGGGTCTGTGAAAGGTTCCTGGTGGGGTAAATGCGGATCAGTCAGGTCTCTGTGTAAGGTCCATGTGGGTGTTCTGGAGTCCCTGAGCAGAATCAGTGTGAATCTGTGTGTGACCCCTGTGTGGGGTTAGTGTGGATTGTGGAAGATTCCTGTGTGGGGTTAGTGTGGATTGTGGAAGATTCCTGTGTGAGGTTAGCCTCTGTGTAGGGTCAGTGTGGGTCTGTCAGAGGTCTCTCTATGGGGTCAGTGTGGGTGTTTTAGAGATCTGTAAGCAGGATCAGTATGAATCTGTGGTTGACTCCATACGGGATCAGTGTGGATTTGTGGCAGATTCCATGTGAGGGTAGTGGAGTCTCTGTGTGGGGTCACTGTGGGTCTATGGCAGATCCCTGTGTGGAGTTAGTGTGGGTCAGTGGGAGGTCCCTGTCTGGGGTGAGCGTGGGTCTCTGGGAGGGCCCTGTGCAAGATCAATGTGGGGGTGTGGGAGGTTTCAGTTTGGGACACTGTGGGTCTGTCGGGGGTCCCTCTCTTGGGTCAGTGTGGATCTGACCCACTCTTTGAGGGGGACCCTCCATTGCTGTCCTTTCTGTACCTCACGACAGGAGAAGGGCAAGGGCCTCTCCAGGTCTGGTTCCTTGCTGTTCTGTCAGTGTCCCTTCTGCGTCCTTGCTCCAGATAGGCACCTTAGTTCCAGCTCCCTCGACTCAGCACTCACCTTTTGGCACCTCTAAGAGGACCTGGCATGAGGCGGGCTCAGGATCCGTGCTCTGCGCTCCCCTCTCCTGAACTCTGGGGGGCACTCGATGACCTAGGACACAACCCCTTCCCTCAGACCCTGGCTGAGCCTCCATGCCCACCATGGAGGACGCGGTGCAGAGGCAGGACACTCCAGGGAGAACACACCGCACAAGCAGGCCCGTGTCTTCTGCCCCCACAGCCCCGGCCTGGTCGCACATGTGGGGGTCCTGACAGGCATGGAGGCGGGGCCATTCCTGCTGGCTCCTGGATCGGGGACCCCCTCCAGGAGCAGGTCTCTGCACCATGCGAGTGACTGTGACATAAAGCTCCAAATTGTTCTAGGGGATTGCTCGTCTCCCCACTTCCTGCATGGGTGGGCCCTGGGGAGGAAAGCTGACGGCACCCTCATTCTTGACAGGTGACTTCCTGCTCGGTGATGCATCCTGTCTGCTGGTCTCTTCCCTGTCCGGGCTCTGGGATGAGTGGGGCTGAGAGCAGGTGAGACTTGCTATGACCCCTGCACAGTCCCTGGGCCTGTTGAGCCCCCCACCTGTCCCTGGGAGCCTCCTTGGGCCACATGTGTAGATCAAAATCACATACCACGAGTCTGTCCTGGGCTCCCCATCCTGTGAAATCTGATAATTTACATTATGGAGAAGTGCAGCTTCCCTTCTTGGAGGCTCCATCGCCTCTGGCAGCCTGGCCCTCTGTGGAGGAGCTGCAGGTGTCCTCCCTCTATCTGGGCTCTTGGTGCTGGAGTAGAGGGGAGACTTTGGGGTGGGGCCACCAGGAGCCACCGGGCCCCTAACTTCTTTCCTCTGGGCCTGTAGATGGTGGTGGGATGCCAGGGGCTCCTTGGTCTCTGTGCCATCAGTGGGCACAGTGGGCATCTCTGCCCCCTGCCTCCTTCCCCACATCTCACCCTAAGGACACAGCATCCCACCCTCAGAGCATGAGGTGATTGCACACATAGCCATGCCCCTTGCTTATCCACCCAGGGCAGGTGGGTGCTCTGAGCAGGGCTGTCCTCTCCTTTGGGACAGGGGTGGACTGGCCCTGGGGGCCCTCCATGCTCCCCACCACACATCCTCAGAGCTGGGAATGTGTGGTCCTCATCTTCAACTCTGCTCCAGAGCATGAGAAAGACAGAGGTAGTGTGACAGGCCTGGTGCATCTCATTCCAGCTCCTTCTGGGAGAGGAGGGGCTTCCAGGGCAGCTTCATCTATCCCACCATGACATGAGGACAAGTTTCTCCCACCTCTCACTCAGGATCAGCACTGCCCCCAAACGCCCCTTCTTATTCTGACAGGTGAGTTTCTCTGTGACACTTTCTAAGCCTGAGGGGAATTTCAGCCTCTGAACAGCCCCTCCCCCTACAGCCCCAAATTTCCAGGTAGAGAGAGAACAGGAGAAGACAGCCAGATCCTGAAAAGGGGGAAGTCTTTAGGTTTAGTTCACCCTGATGTGTTCTGAGTGCTATTGGATGTTTCTGAAATGCTGAGATCATGGAAACTGAAGGTGCAGTGAAGGAACTGGGGTGAAGGCGAGTATCCACACTGGGGTGTACCTCGCTCCATGGCCTCATCCCACCTGAAAGCCATCCCACCTGGAAAGAGTGGACCATTATCCATTGCCTTTCTCCCAGCAGGGTGCAGACAGAGGCCACCAGATCTCCTAAGAAAAACATTTGTTTCAGGAAGCAAAATATTTGTAGTAACAAGAAGCTATTAGCACGCAGAGGATGTGCTAATGTGAGGGGAAAAAATAGTCTCTGCAAGATAAGCACTTTTTCCTTGACATAGAGTTTTCCTATCAGGAATGCTGTGAAAAGCATGTTCTGATTGACCAAAAGGGGCAAGTTTCTGAAGGAGATAGTGCTTTGGACAGTGGAGGGAATAGCCTGTGATACTTGCACTCTTGGGCCATGATGCCAGGTTCTGCCTGGAAGGGGACCTGGCTCCCTGGGTGAGAGGGCCCACTTGCTGTCCCTGGGGCTGGTCCACTTACTCTCTTTTGGAGAGCTATAGCCCATGGGGTAACTTGGTAATCATGGGCTGCATCGCTTCTGACTATTGTTTGCTCTTGGTCGGAGGAAAAACCTTTGGTGGCAGTAATGTGGACCTAATGAGTCCCAGAATTCTGCTTTTACCAATGTAACTCCAAGGCATGAGGTCTATGGTGAAGCACCATCTTCTCATTTAGGATCTTGTCCTACAGCTGTCATGAGAGTCTGGCCTCAACAGCCCTGCTGTCCGTGGTCGATTTGGTTTTGACTAACATTTGGCTCTGGGCTGTGGCTGTTTCAGGTTTGCCTTTTGGCAGGGGCCCTTCTGATTCTCTGCATTTACTGGAGCAAATCCCCTGAAGAAGGAGATTTCTGCAATCTCTGAAAGAAGCAACTTTCTGAAGAACCTATCCATTCTGCAGGATTAACTGTTGAAACTTGCTTCTTAGGGACTCGGCTCATTCCTTTTCCTGGCCAGAGTGACTAATCCCTCGGACCTGTTGGCCGTTCATTCTGCCAGTCCTTTTTGATGCTGTCCTAGTTTGGAGCTCCTATATGCCTCTCTCCCTTCAGTGGGGACACACTTCTTCCTCTGGCTCTTATATTTGGGCTCCCACCTCAGGGCCACCTGCTGCCCCCGGCTGCTGCCTCCACTCAATGTAACATCATAGAGCATCTTGGAATTGGACATGGATGTGTCTCCTCTGGACAAGGTTTGGGAACAAGACAGAGATTCCTGAGAAGCTGTTTGCGGCAAGAAACATATCTGAGTGACAGTCTTGGAGAAGTGTATCCACGGCACAGTTTTGAAGGAGCAGCCTGGTGGCCCAGCCTCGATTCTGATTCTGCTGGTATGTGAACCCTTGGAACTCAAGCTTTTGAAACTGTGCCTCAAATTTTAGATCTTCCAGATTTGAGGCAACAGACTTTGTATTCAATGAAGGTCTTCAGTCGGGCCTTGGAGATCGTGGACTCTTCATATTAATGAGTAGGGAACTGACCCACACACTAGGTTCCAAAGTATCTTCTCCAGCACAGTCTCCTTCCACAGGCTCTTATTCTTGTTACCTGGAAGAGGTATCTTACTACAGTCATGATAGAGTAAGATTTTGGGGTGGCTTGCCCCCCAGCTTCCTCCTGTGACTCACTGCTGGCCATTGCTGAACTAGAACTGGGCTCCAGGCTGCCTTTGTCAGCTGCCATGACAGATGCACTGTGCCAATTGCTGGTCACTAACCTGTATGTGGCGGCGTGAGAAGGTGGCTAGCTTTCTATCCAGTCAGAAGGACCTCTGAGGGCTTATGGATGTTACCAGCTGTGGGTCCTCCCAGAGCCCCCTGGGCTTCCTCACTCACCTGTGAGGGAGTGGGAAGGGGCCTCTCCAGGGAGGGATTTGCCCCTCTTGTTACTACTATCTTGCATGGGCTGAGGAGGTTTTCCCTTGGTTAATAGGGCTATTGAGGTGTCCTCAGATTCACAGGTGCCCTTCAAGGTAGACCCTTGAGCCTTTTTCAACTTCAAGCTAAGTATGAACTTGAGGACCTTGAAGAGTAGGTCCCACCTGTGCCTCACCCTCAACTTTACTATATGTGTTTCCAGCTCCTGCTGAATGTCAGGACTGAGAACAACAGACTCAGGGGAGGTGTTCATGGAGGCTTCCCCACGCTGAGAGGAGTGTGGATTTTCGGTCTGCATGGGAGCATGTGTCTCTCCAAGAATGTCTAAAACAGGGTTGTCAACAAATCTCGAACTATAGACATTCAGAGGGATCTCACTCTCATGGATCTGCTGTGTCTTCCTCCCTAAAAGGACTCGTAAGACCACTGGGTGCTTTCTGCTGAGGCTCGACTCTCTCTCTGACTCGGGTTCCACTCTTGGGTCATTCACTGGAGGGCTGGCTGAGATCAGGCACATATCTTACAGGATCCTCCCCACACTTTGCCCTACATCATATTGCAGGTCTGCCCCTGGTGGGATTCGTGCTGGGCACTTGGACCTCATCTTCTCTGTGTCCCAGCTGATTTTGCCTCGACCTGCAGAGGTCTTTGAGGGCCCTGCCCAGCCCTGTGCCTGACAAGGCCTTGGGAATTTATCCTAAGGCTGCATCAGTTGCTGAGATGCTCGAATTCTGCAGGGCAGGCCAAATTGTTGCTGCATTAACCTTTTGGAAAACTAGTGCTTCAGTTCCTCCCAAACCTCAGGGCTGGCCAAATCCTCAGGAAGGATGGAGACAGAGCTGTGAGCCCAGAAAGACCTGTTCTCCTGAGGAAGGTTAGGAGTGACCTGGCTCAAGATTTGCTGAGATTTCTTAACAAACGAGGGTAAAGCTCTTCCTCTTTCTAGTTGCTTTTTCCAAAAGTGACATTCCAGGTTTTCAGTTGCATTTGAGATGAAAGATTATGTCTTATTTGAGACTGTGGGGCAAGATGTTTCACAGGACCCAATTAGTGTTGAGAAGATGGTCGGACTCAGAGAGAAGGTGATTGATGGAGAGTGGTCTCTAACTGTGGCTGAGCTTGTGCTTCACACTGGGGCATGTCTGGAGTCAAGGGTTTGGATCAGGCCTAGATCTCCATGTGAGCCTGAGGTGGAGGTTGAAACTGCTGCATGGTTGGAGTCAAGGTTAGCGGTTGAGCCTGGTTCTCCATGTGAACTTGAGGTGGTGACAGAGGCATGGTTGGAGGCAGGATTGGGGGCAGGCCCGCATCTCCATGTGACGCAGAGGTGACGGTTGCACCTGGGACATGGATGGAGTCTTGTTTTGAGATTCATCCTGGGCCACAGGTTGAGTCAAGTGCTGGGCCAATGTCAGTTGTGAAGTTACTTTTGATGAAATTTGGAATGGTTTGGCCTTAGAACACTCATTGTTAAGACAAGGCATAACTCAAGAGGGGACCCAGGTACTATGACAATAGCCACCAGACTCTCACTGTGCAAAAAGGGGTAACCTCCAAAGAGATAACTGCATGTCTTCTGTAGATGGTTCCCCAAAGTGTCAGGATATCAGGGCTTCTTGGGAACAAACAGCTGTTCCAGTTTGCCTTTTATGCTCAGAAGTTTTGGTGACCCAAGGTGTCCTGCTTGTCACTGAGTGATTTGATCCTCTTCCCCAATGAAGTTAGGTGATAGCCTGCCTCCTCATTTTTCTCCTTCCAAATCTTCCCTTCTACCCTCTTGGTGGTTAGTATCTCCAGCATCTTCTAGACATCCATGTTGACAAAAGAGAGGCCACCAGCCTCTACCTGCCTATTTGTGGGGTGTCCCCAAAATGAGGCCTTTGGTGAGTGGCTGGGCAGGTGGTCTTGCTTGGATTCTAAATGTGTCAAGGTGGAGAAGCTCCAGGCTTTCACTGCCTCCTGTCACCATGCCAGGGCTGATACAAGACTGCTTGAACGGACAATGCCTGAGATAGCTGGTCTTTAAGGGGAGTGTGGAGATGACCTGTGTGGGATGGTGCCCAGTGCAAGGCCATGGAGCCACCCTGAGTGAGACTCAGCATGGAGCCTGATGGTGGTGGGGCAGAGGAGGATGTTGGAGGTGGAGGGCAGGCTCTGGCATGAGAGGGGCTTGGCAAGGAAGGGGACAGGGCAAGTGGCCAGGGTGAAAGGCTCTCCAGTAGAAATAAAGGCTCTGGTGTTGGAGAAGCACTCAGGGATGAATGTGAGGGAATGAAAACTGAGGAGGTCACTGAGCCTGGAGAAATGGTAGAAGCCCAAGGTAGGGGACACTTGGTCAGAGGAGCTGGGGAGATGGTGGGAGCTGCCTCTTCCCTGCTTCCCTGGTTGGTGGGCTCCAGCAGGAACTGGTTGGCAAGCCTCACCAGGTGAATCTTTACATGAGAGCTGCTCAAAGCCTCCCTTCGCAAGGAGCCTCCCTAGGTGTCTGCAGGAGACATGAGGAACAAGCTGCCGCCAGGATTCCTGGGGCCAGGAGGACTGGGCAGTGCGGGCAGGGGTGGGCGTCTGCACCCCACAGTCTGGCACGGCCCCAGTGCTGACTTCACAATGCTCCTGCTGTCCCTCACCCCAGGACGTTGGCCATACCCCGCCCCCAGGTCTCCCTCTCTAAGCTCAGCCCCAGGCTGCCAGTATCCCTGGAGTCACACCTTAGGCTTTAGGAGGAAGAACCACCTAGAAAAGAAAGGGAGGATTTCCAGAAGTGAAGTCAGGTCCCAGACCTCTTCCAGCACTTCCTGGCAATCTCTTCAAGCTGGAAATAGGCATACTGGGTCTTGGTGGTGGACATAGGAGCCTAGGGGTCTAAAAGGGAGTTGAGTGCATTGTCCCTTTAAAGGTACACCACTGGGCAATCGGAGACCAAGCACCTGTGTCCAAGGCCACATAATCCCTGACAGTGATGGTGAAGCTCGGGAAAGGCTTATCATTTACAAAGTATTTCCATATTCATCACCCCTTGATGCCCTCACAGCTTGCCTGTGGGGAGAATGGGCAGGCACTACTCTGCAGCTGAATCTGAGCAAAGTAAAATCTGTCTTCTATGAGTCCTCGAGGACTCACCTCCCAATGTGGGTGCTATTTGCCCAAGGCACCCCACATGCCCTTTGGTACAGAGCCTTTTCCAGGCCCCTCACAGCTTCATTCAGGTATCTGGATAATATTCTCCTTCCCAGAAGCCTCCCTGGGAGTTCTGTTTCTCAAGGGAGAAGTCCTGCCACTGGCCCCTCTCAGAGTCTGTGGAGCTGGTCCTCACGGCCAGAAAAGTGGGGACTAACCCTGGGGACACTCATGGCTGGATGTCAGAACTCACCTTTCAAAGCTCCATTTCTCTTGATGCTTCTGCTTCTTCCCCTCTGCTCCATTCAATGCTGAGAGAGAAAATGAGGACTTAGAATCCAAATCTCAGTCTTGTCTCTCTAGACAAGCACCAGACACCAGCACCCATACATGACATGACTTTCTACATTTCACTGACAGCTCTGTGATTCTTCCTTCCTTTCACTCATTTTCAAATGGATGAAATGATTTGTTTTCCTTCTTTGAAGGACATAAAGGATTTTCAATGTGAGATTCACTCTAGACTTCTTTCTTCACTGTTCCTCTGTTCAAGAAACACACATTCTCAGACTATGGGTGAATCCGAGCTCTATCAGGCAGGTCTCTGCTTCCTGATACCAGCCTCCCCACTTCCCAGCTCCTGCTCTGAGGCACTTGGGGCTTCCGTACTGCCAGCAGTCCAGTGCTGTCTGAGACACTGTTCACAGCTGCTGAACTAGTGCTCAGGTGTCTGTCCTCTGGCTGAGATTCAACTCAGAATCCAGTCATTGGCCTCTGTTCATTGTGTTTGGAACTTCCTTGGAGCCACCTACTTACCTGGATACATGGGTTGAGATCTTTAAGCAGAAATCCTAGTGTTCACTGTATCTCTGCCCAGCCTGGTTTGTCCCTAGAGGGATGACCATCTATTCTTTCTTGAGAATACATGTCCTGTCCTTTTCCATCTCAAGGGTCATATTAGTTGACTCAGAAAAGTGAAAATAATAATAGAAAAAAAAAAAAAACAGAAAAATATGTGCTTGTGAGTCTGGACCAAGAGTTCCTTACCTTCCTGATGTTTCCATGTTTTCTAGGAGGAGGAAAGGATGGGTTATACTCAAGTTAGGGAAGGATCAGGAAAAAGAGCCCCAGTCCACACAGAAAGGTGAGGATTGTATCGATCTCCCAGGAAGTGGTCTGGAGTTCAGCCAAATATTGAAAGTGCTTTTCAGAGAAAAGAGTGTATTCTCTATTATCTGCATCACACTGCTGCCCTCAGGCCACTGAGCACAGGATGTGCACTTGGGGACTAAAGTACTCGGCCCACCTCAAAAAGCTGTGGTCTGGTCACAAAGGACTCTTGGGTGTAAGAGGGAGTAGCAGAGGAGGAGGCTGGACTGTAGCCCCTCTCTAATCATCCAGCCCCTCAGCTTCATGCATCTCCCTTCCTTTGAGCCTTCCCATCCTACCTTCAGTTCGGTTGAGTTCAGTTCAGTCAATCAGTTGTGTTCGACTCTTTGCGACCCCATGAATCGCAGCATGCCAGGCCTCCCTGTCCATCACCAATTCCCAGAGTTCACTCAAACTCAGGTCCATCGACGTGAGTTGGTGATACCATCCAGCCATCTCATACTCTGTCGTCCCCTTCTCCTCCTGCCCCCAGTCCCTCCCAGCATCAGAGTCTTTTCCGATGAGTCAACTCTTCACATCTGGTGGCCAAAGTATTGGAGTTTCAGCTTTAACATCATACCTTCCAAGGAACACCCAGGACTTATCTCCTTTAGGAAGGACTGGTTGGATCTCTTTGCAGTCCAAGGGACTCTCAAGAGTCTTCTCCAACACCACAGTTCAAAAGCATCAATTCTTTGGTGCTCAGCTTTCTTCACAGTCCACTCTCACATCCATATGTGTACACTGGAAAAACCATAGCCTTGACTAGATGGACCTTTGTTGGCAAAGTAATGTCTCTGCTTTATGCTACCTATGTTGGTCATAACTTTCCTCCCAAGGAGTAAGTGTCTTTTAATTTCATGGCTGCAACACCATCTGCAGTGATTTTGGAGCCCAGAAAAATAAAGTCAGCCACTGTTTCCACTGTTTCCCCATCTATTGCCCATGAAGTGATGGGACCAGATGCCATGATCTTAGTTTTCTGATTGTTGAGCTTTAAGACAACTTTTCACTCTCTTCTTTCACTTTCATCAAGAGACTCTTTAGTTCTTCTTCACTTTCTGTCATAAGGGTGGTGTCATCTGCATCTCTGAGGTTACTGATATTTCTCCCGGCAATCTTGGTTCCAGCTTGTGCTTCTTCCAGCCCAGCATTTGTCATGACATACTCTGCATATGTTAAATAAGCAGGGTGACAATATACAGCCTTGACATACTCCTTTTCCTATTTGGAGCCAGTCTGTTGTTCCATGTCCAGTTCTAACTGTTGCTTCCTGACCTGCATATAGGTTTTTCAAGAGGCAGGTCAAGTGATCTGGTATTCCCATCTCTTTCAGAATTTTTGACAGTTTATTGTGATCCACACACTCAAAGGCTTTGGTGTAGCCAATAAAGCAGAAGTAGATGTATTTTCTGGAACTCTCTTGCTGTTTCAATGATCCAGTGGATGTTGGCAGCTTGATCACTGGTTCCTCTGTCTTTTCTAAAACCCGCTGAACATCTGGAAGTTCACAGTTCACGTATTGCTGAAGCCTGGCTTGGAGAATTTTGAGCATCACTTTACTACCATGTGAGATGAGAGCAATTGTTCGGTAGTTTGAGCATTCTTTGGCATTGTCTTTTTTTGGGGATTGGAATGAAAACTGACCTTTTCCAGTCCTGCGGCCATTGCTGAGTTTTCCCAAATTGCTGGCATATTGAGTGCAGCACTTTCACAGCATCATCTTTCTGAGTTGAAATAGCTCAACTGGAATTCCATCACCTCCACTAGCTTTGTTCGTAGTGATGTTTCCTAAGGCCCACTTGACTTCACATTCCAGGATGTCTGGCTCTAGGTGAGTGATCACACCATCGTGATTATCTGGGTCATGAAGATCTCTTTTTTACAGTTCTCTGTGTATTCTTTCCATGTCTGCTTAATATCGTCTGCTTCTGTTAGGTCCCTACCATTTCTGTCCTTTATTGAGCCCATCTTTGCATGAAATGTTCCCTTGGTACCTCTCATTTTCTTGAAGAAGTCTCTAGTCTCACATTCTATTGTTTCCCTCTCTTTCTTGGCATTGATCACTGAGGAAGGCTTCTTTTCTCTCCTTACTATTCTTTGGAACTCTGCATTCAGATGCTTATATCTTTCCTTTTCTCCTTTGCTTTTCGCTTCTCTTCTTTTCACAGCTATTTGTAAGGCCTCCTCAGACAGCCATTTTGCTTTTTTGCATTTCTTTTAATTGGAGATGGTCTTGATTCCTGTCTCCTGCACAATGTCATGAACTTCCGTCCATAGTTTATCTGGCACTCTATCAGATCTAGTCCCTTTAATTTATTTCTCACTTCCACTGTATACTCATAACGGATTTGATTTAGGTAATACGTGAATGGTCTAGTGGTTTTCTCCACTTTCTTCAATTTCAGTCTGAATTTGGCAATAAGAAATTCATGATCTGAACCACAGTCAGCCTCTGGTCTTATTTTTGCTGACTGTATAGAGCTTTTCCATCTTTGGCTGCAAAGCATATAATCAACCTGATTTTGGTGTTGACCATCTGGTGATGTCCACATGTAGAGTCTTCTCTTGTGTTGTTGGTAGAGGGTGTTTGCTATGACCAATGCATTCTCTTGGTAGAACTCTAAGAAGCTTTGCCCTGCTTCATTCCGCATTCCAAGGCCAAATTTGCCTGTTACTCCAGGTGTTTCTTGACTTCCTACTTTTGCATTCCAGTCCCCTATAATGAAAAGGACATCTTTTTTGGGTGTTATTTCTAGAAGGTATTGTAGGTCTTCATGGAACTGTTCAACTTCAGCTTCTTCAGTGTTATTGGTCGGGGCATAGACCTGGATTACCATGATATTGAATGGTTTGCCTTGGAAACAAACAGAGATCATTCTGTCATTTTTGAGACTGCATCCAAGTACTGCATTCAGACTCTTTTGTTGACTATGATGGCTACTCCATTTCTTCTGAGGGATTCCTGCCCACAGTAGTAGATATAATGGTCTTTTGAGTTAAATTCACCCATTCCAGCCCATCTTAGTTCGCTGATTCCTGGAATGTCAATGTTCACTCTTGTCATCTCCTGTTTGACCACTGCCAATTTGCCTTGATTTATGGACCTGACATTCCAGGTTCCTATGCAATATTGCTCTTTACAGCATCAAGCTTTGCTTCTATCATGTCACATCCACAACTGTGTGTTATTTTTGCTTTGGCTCCATCTCTTCATTCTCCTGGAGTTATTTCTCCGCTGTTCTCCAGTAGCATATTGGGCACCTACCGACCTGGGGAGTTCATCTTTCAGTGTGCTGTCTTTTTCTTTTTCATACTGTTCATGGGGTTCTCAAGGCAAGAATATTGAAGTGGTTTGCCATTCCCTTCTCCAGTGGACCACATTCTGTCAGACCTCTCCACCATGTCTGTCTTGGGTGGCCCCACATGGCATGGTTTGGTTTCATTGAGTTAGACAAGGCTGTGGTCTGTGTGATCAGATTGGCCTGTTGTCTGTGATTGTGGTTTCAGTCTGTCTGCCCTCTGATGCCCTCTCTCAGTGCCTATCATTTTTCTTGGGTTTCTTTTATTCAACTACAGATAATTAAAAATTAGATTAAAATTATATGAAATTTACAAGGCAATCAAACATAAAGCAAATAGAAATAGTTAAACCTTCAGAGTCAATTTTTCATAAGTTGCCAGCACTCTTGTTTCTGAAATCAATGACTGAAGAAAAACTTTTGAAACATTCCATACACATACCCACACATCCTTTATTTTTTTATTTTTAAATTAATTTATTTATTTTAATTGGAGGCTAATTACTTTACAATATTTTATGTTTTTGCCATACATTGACATGAATCAGCCATGGATGTACATGTGTTTCCCATCTTGCACACCCCTCTCCCCTCCCTCCCCATCCCATCCCTCAGGGTCATCCCAGTGCACCAGCCTGAGCACCCTGCCTCATCGTTTAAACAAATCTGCCCAGCAGTTGCAAATCTAAGGATCAAGGGTGGCAGGTTTTTTTTTTTTTTTCAGTTCAAACATTTTCCTTCAGTATTTGTTATAAGTTGAACTGCTAGCAGCAAATTCTCTCAGTCTTTGTTTATGAGGGAGTATTTTTATTTTACCTTCTTTTCTGAAACATAGATTTTATAGACATGGAATCCTTGAGTGACAGTTTTTTTTTCCTTCAGCTCTTTGAATATGGCCTCTTACAGGCTTCTCTCTGCTGTTGCTGATGGAATTCAGTGAATAATCTTACTGTGTTCCCCTCGTATATGGAGAACAGTTTTTCTCTTGTTACTTTCAAGACTTTTTCTTGATTTTTCCACACTTTGACCAAGATTTGCCTTAGAGTAGATCAGTTTCCTTTCATTTTTCTAGAAGTAAACACTGCCTCTGGAAATTGTTTTCCATCAAAATTTTATAAGTTTTCAGCCATTGTGTCTACAAGTAATTTTACTCCCTCCCCTTTCTCTCCCTGCTTTCTGATAGTCTCTTTCCTTCCATACTTGATGGTGTGCTAAATGGCTGCCATGGATCATTTTCCCTCAACATTTTTTCCTCTTTGCTTTTACATTGATTTCTATGAATCCATCTTCAAGTTTATGGATTATTTCTGCTAGCATCTCAAATGTGCTATTGAACCTGTCTAATCAGTTTTTCATTTTAATTATTTTAGTTTTCAAATCCAGAATTTATGTTAGTTTTCTTTTTTAATTTGTAGCTCTTCATTGAGTTTCTCTGTTTGTTGACTTAGTATCATACTTTCATCTAATTCTTCAAACATGGTTGCATTATTTCACTTTGTAGTTATCATTATTTTGATATTTTATCTTTTGACCTTCATACTGAATTTATAAGTGATATATGAGTTATCAGTGGTATGTTATACAAATGCTTTACTCGCCACCATTACAACATTAGAGTTTTCTGATTTTAACTGTATACTTACCTGTCCCAGCAGTTGATAAGGAGTCCAAACCTAAAGTCCCTTTAAGGAGGAGGCAAACTTTCTTTCTTTTTCACATTATTTTGCATTAGACAAGTAGGCATTGTAGGGAGCAGTATCTCAGGTTCAAGGACATTCCTTTTTTTGAGCTTTGGATATATGTTATAGGAAAGGGTCTGGACAAAATGCTCACATCCTTGAGGTGTTTTTTGTCTAATCTCAGAGGCTAGCTGAGAAGTATATATGGCCCCACTTGAATTAGTGAGGTGGGTACACTCCTACCCCCTTCTGATGTCTGTGTCAGAAGCTTTTTCTGTCACCTTCACTTTAAATAAAATATACACAGAGCTCAGAGTGACTGAGATTGTCTTTGGTCCCAGAGTTATATCTTCTTCTTCAGACACCATGAATTCAGTGGCATCGGTCACTATTGACTGCTAGGTTATCATCTTGGGGGTTTTTCCTTATCTTCAAGACAAGGTAAGAACACTCAGAGTTGAGACTCTTTTGCTCTTTTACTGTGGTCTCTACTTTACTAAACAGAAGCATATGGATTGAACTTCTTTTCCCCGGTCAGCTTTTCCTGGTCCCTCCAATCATTTCGTATCTCCTTGGGGAATTAGAGTTATTAACCTTGTGTGCCAGATTGTAGTCTTTCAGGGGACTTGCAATCCATACTGTTATTGTATTTTTCTATCCAGGCCCCCATTCCAAGTTTTTCCCCAGACAGGAGCACTTTAGGGAGCTAGCTGAAGCTCTAGCTCCAGGGACATCTCTCAGACTGGAAATCACCATCCTGACCCCACAGACACAGAGGCAAGTTCTTGTCATGCCTATACCTCTGGACTATATGGATTGAGGCATTGCTGGTGAGCATGAGATTCCTGAGGACACAGATTGGGACACCCCAGATTTGAGCAGATTGAAAATGAATCGGGCTTCTTCCCTTAGTAGCGCTAGCTCTTAGCAGACCAGAGAAAGCCCTCCAGTGGCTCTTGTCGCAACTCCTTAGGTATTCTTTTTGTACAGTCTGCTGGAAGGAATAAAAAGGATGATGCTGGCACTCTGTGAATATGAAGGATTAGTTTTTCCTCGCAGGCGGGCCCTCCATCGCCCCCTTTGTTATTAAGTAGACTCGTGTGGCCACTCTCAGGAGGATGTCTTGGGTTTTCTGTTCATCCCTTTATGACTTGCCACTTATACTGTTGTGAGGAACGTGCACAGGCACACAGAGGTTGGGTGCTTTCCCTAGTGGTCTTGGCTTGGCAAGCATCTGTAAAACTACTCTGCTCCACCCCAGGTGGTGCGGGAATAAAAGGGAAACCAAACCAAAGTTTTAAGGGTGAGGACCTGGACATCAATCTGGGATGCCATCAGGTCTAACCCTGGTGCATCTCCAACACCCCTGGGTGGTAGAACGAGGGGGGATGGGAGTAGGATACCTTCATCAGTAAGAGACAGGTTAGCTCTGGCCAGGGAAGGAAGCTTAGGTGGAAAATCAGTCTCCAACCCCATCTAGAGCAGGGGCAGACACCTCCGGTAGAAAAAAGCCATGGCACTGGACACTGCTTTTTTCTCTCTCTTACAGATGGGAGCTAATAGTCCACAACCACCCCCTTGAATAATATCTTGAAAAACTGGGATAATTTTGATCCTCAAGGCCTAAAAATCCCTTATATACAGGGTTTCTTTTCTTTAAAAGACCTCACCTGCCCAGAGAGATCGGAGAAGGCAATGGCACCCCATTGCAGTACTCTTGCCTGGAAACTCCTATGGATAGAGGAGCCTGGTAGGCTGAAGTCCATGGGGTCACTGAGAGTTGGACATGACTCAGTGACTTCACTTTCACTTTTCACTTTCATGCATTGGAGAAGGAAATGGCAACCCACTCCAGTATTCTTGCCTGGAGAATCCCAGCGATGGGAGAGCCGGGTGGGCTGCCGTCTATGGGATCACACAGAGTTGGACACAACTGAAGTGACTTAGCAGCAGCCCAGAGAGATAATCCCTGATGGGACATCTTATCTATCAGTCTACCCCTGTTATCAGAGCCAATTTGACACTCTCTGGTTTAAATTTGGCTATGAAGCTATGACCTCAAGAAGGAGAGATGACATTTTGGACCCTGAATGGCCATGTGTATTCTTTAGACTCCGGAGAAAACTAGTTAAAATGAAACCTTTTTGAAGTTGCAAAACTGGTTCTTGTTGCACATGTATTTACTAAATGCTTGACGTGTTACAATACTTTTTTGGGGAGCTCTGATCCTGCCTGAGAAACAGAAACATGCCTGGGGAAAAACCTGACTTAACGCTTATCACGTCCTTGAGATACCTAGCCCACTCTATCTGGGACTGCAGCCATGAGCTGTAACTCAAGCCAAGGAAAAAAAGGGACAAAGAGACATTTTAAATTTCAAGCAGAAAACTGTGAGGTTACTGTCTGTCCACATTTATGTGTGTCTCAGTGTATGTCTCCATCCTTGGAAAAAATTGCTAATGGTTCAATGAGATCTAATTACTTGGCCTAAAGAGAAGTAAGGGCTTACAAATCAAACAATTCTAAATTCAAGAAAATTGAAGTAAATGAATTTCAGGCTTGTATGAACTTGGAAATAATCATTATTGAATTGATACATGATATTGCTGTGTGTTTATTGATCTAATTAACAGAGACATTGTGAAGATACTTTTATAAATGACATAACTCTGGGTGATTTATCCTTACCAATCTACAGAATGATGATGTAAAGTACAAGTCATGGTTGCTGAAGAAAAGTAAGATGTGTGTTTTTAATAAAAAGTAGTAAGGAATGGAATTACATTCTATTAAGGAAAAGGAACAGAGAAGGCAATGGCACCCCACTCCAGTACTCTTGCCTGGAAAATCCAATGGATGGGGGAGCCTGGTAGGCTGCAGTCCACGGGGTCGCAAAGAACCTGACACGACTGAGTGACTTCCCTTTCACTTTTCACTTTCATGCATTGGAGAAGGCAATGGCAACCCACTCCAGTGTTCTTGCCTGGAGAATTCCAGGGACGGGGGAGCCTGGTGGGCTGCCGTCTATGGAGTCGCACAGAGTGGACACGACTGAAGTGACTTAGCAGCAGCAACAGCAAGGCAAAGGAAAGTAAGTCTAAACGTACAGGTGGCTGTCCTCTAAATGGACAAGTGAAGTGATGAATACAGAAAGTGTAAAAAAAAGTGTGTGGCATGTAAAAGAAGAGTTTTGTGCATGGTACAAGTTTGTTAAGACATTAAACTGCCTTTGAAGTCTTGTTGTTGCTATGACTAAGTGAATAACTACTGTTTCACAGTGAATATAAGCTGTTACCAAACTGGAATTTGGTTTTCTCTCACTGATTAAAAGAACAAAGTTTTCTAGGATTGTGGCTTTTGATAACAGACTATAGCACGTATGAACAAAGTTCATTCTGCTTCTACAAAAGTTAACCCCTCTTCAGGGAATTTAAAATGGATTAAAAATGGCTATAAACCAAATGGTTGGGGCTATGAGAGGTCCAAGATGGCCGCTTGGCTTTTCCTGGCTTCCTGACAAGCCTCATTTTTATTTGATAATGCCTTTCCTGGTTTTAGGATTAATATCTCAGAATAGAAAAAAAAAAAAAGGTTAAAAGGTGCTTTCCACAGTCTCCAGTGATCAGGGCGCCCACTTTGCTGGACAGGTCGTACAGACATTCGCAAAAACTTCATGAGCTTCTTGGAGATGATCACTTTCACTGATGTCCCCATTGGTCATTGGGCAAGGACAGCAGAACGAAGGGGTCAATTGCATGGGATTAAGTAGACTGCTAAATATGACCAGTTTTCATGACTTTTTGTCTGACGTATTGTTGACTTTTAATCTGTGTTTTCAGATATAAAGACTCACTTCTCCTCGAATTACTGACCATTTAAAACTATCTAATGATTTACTCCTACATTTTTTCTCTCTGCCTCATCCCTCCAGAAACTGGAGACACTGGGGTTCTGAACAGCTTTATCAGGTAAATAAAAAGACTGTCTCCCGACATATACAGAAATCTCAGTGTATACTGGGGAGCTCTAAAAGAAAATCCACCAGCTGATGTCAGGCCTATGGCACTATTATGTTTCACTGAATATTAAGTTCCAGTTTTGTTAATTAAGGTCTGTATTTACTAAGACTCACTTCTTAGATCGGAGAAGGCAATGGCACCCCACTCCAGTACTCTTGCCTGGAAAACCCCATGGATGGAGGGCCTGGTGGGCTGCAGTCCATGGGGTCACTAAGAGTCAGACACGACTGAGTGACTTCACTTTCACTTTTCACTTTCATGCATTGGAGAAGGAAATGGCAACCCACTCCAGTGTTCTTGCCTGGAGAATCCCAGGGACAGTGGAGCCTGGTGGGCTGCCGTCTATTGGGTCGCACAGAGTCAGACACGACTGAAGTGACTTAGCAGCAGCAGCAGCAGCACTTCTTAGATAGCTCCTTGTGGTTATTTTACATTGCTAAGAGGTTTAATTAAGTTGTTAAAAAGGACGCTCTGACTTTGTTTCTAAAGCTTACCTCAATAACCAGTCTTTGAATAAAGATCAGATGCTCGGGATCTACAACCAGGAGATCAACAACAGGGATAGTCATTTAACAAACTAAGTCAGATGACCTGGAGATGTCACTGGGCTATACCTAATAGAAGTTATTGACTTAAGTTCTTACGTATGATTCTACTATTACTGCTAACTCTATTGTTTTCTATGTTACCTGTTTCAAGAAGTGTTTTTCCCTACATTATCAAGTGTGTGACTGAGCCACTGATAAAATAATGGTATACAGTTCCATACAAAATCCCTAGCTGTAAAAAGAAGAGAAGTGAAAAGCAAAGGAGAAAAGGAAAGACATAAACATCTGAATGCAGAGTTCCAAAGAATAGCAAGGAGAGATAAGAAAGCCTTCCTCAGCCATCCATGCAAAGAAATAGAGGAAAACAATAGAATGGGAAAGACCAGAGATCTCTTGAAGAAAATTAGAGATACCTTTACCGACTAAGGTCCGTCTAGTCAAGGCTATGGTTTTTCCTATGGTCTTGTATGGATGTGAGAGTGGGACTGTGAAGAAGGCTGAGCGCTGAAGAATTGATGCTTTGAACTGCGGTGTTGGAGAGGACTCTTGACAGTGCCTTGGACTGCAAGGAGATCCAACCAGTCCTTTCTGAAGGAGATCAGTCTTTGGAAGGAATGATGCTAAAGCTAAAACTCCAGTACTTTGGCCACCTCATGAAAAGAGTTGACTCATTGGAAAAGACTGATGCTGGGACAGATTGGGGGCAGGAGGAGAAGGGGACGACAGGATGAGATGGCTGGATGGCATCACTGACTCAGTGGACGTGAGTCTGAGTGAACACTGGGAGTTGGTGATGGACAGGGAGGCCTGGCATGCTGCGATTCACGGGGTCACAAAGAGTCGGACACAACTGAGCAACTGAACTGAACTGAACCGAAAGGAATATTTCATACAAACATGGGCTCAATAAAGGACAGAAATGGTAGGGACCTAACAGAAGCAGAAGATATTAAGAAGAGGTGGCAAGAATGCACAGAAGAACTGTACAAAAAAGATCTTCATGACCAAGATAATCACAATGGTGTGATCACTCACCTAGAGCCAGACATCTTGGAATGTGAAGTCAAGTGAGCCTTAGAAAGCATCACTATGAACAAAGCTAGTAGAGGTGATGGAACTCCAGTTGAGCTATTACAAATCCTGAAAGATGATGCTGTGAAAGTGCTGCACTCAATATGCCAGCAAATCTGGAAAACTCAGCAGTGGCCACAGGACTGGAAAATGTCAGTTTTCATTCCAATCCCAAAAAATAGCAATGCCAAAGAATGCTCAAACTACCACACAGTTATACTCATCTCACACTCTAGTAAAGTAATGCTCAAAATTCTCCAAGCCAGGCTTCAGCAATACGTGAACCATGAGCTTCCTGGTGTTCAAGCTGGTTTTAGAAAAGGCAGAGGAACCAGAGACCAAGTTCCCATCATCCGCTGGATCATGGAAAAATCAAGAGAGTTCCAGAAAAACATCTATTTCTGCTTTATTGACTATGCCAAAACCTTTGAGTGCGTGGATCACAATAAACTGTGGAAAATTCTGAAAGAGTGGGAATACCAGACCGCCTGACCTGCCTCTTGAGAAACCTATAAGGGGCCACTCTTCCCAGGTGCATGCTTTGACTTCCATATGGCACGGGGCCATGGAAGGAAAGTGAACCCCCTGCATGGATACTCACCTGCACTCAGTTCCCTCCCTGCACTTCAGTGTCCATAATACCAGCACAGTATTAAAGAAACAAGCGACAGTATTCAGGATGTGTCATGGTGAACTAAACCTAAAGACCTCTCCCTTCTCAGGATGCAGTTCAGTCCTCCACACCTCTCTCTCTGCCTTGAAATTGTCAGGCTGTAGGGGAAGAGTTTGCAGAAGCTGAAATTCACCCCAGGCTCAGAAAGTGTCAGAAACAAGTTCACTCATCAGAATAAGGAGGGGAGTTTGGGGTAGTGCTGGCCGAGTCCAGGGTGAGGGAAACCTCATTCCCATGGCATGGTGGGATTAGATAATGCTGTCCTGGAAGCCCCTCCTCTTCCAGATGGAGCTGTAATGAGATGTGCCAGGCCTGTCACGCTTCCTCTGCTTTTCTCGTGCTCTGGAGCAGGGGTGAGAATGAGGACCACACACTCTCAGCTCTGAGGGTTGCGGTATGGAGCATAGAGGCCCCTGAGAGCTGGTCCACCCCTGCCCTGGGGAAGAGGACAGCTCATAGTACCCACCTCTGCCAGGGGATGGGCAGGGGGCATGTCTTTGTGTGCAGTCTCCTCACTGTCTGAGGGTGGGACACTGTGCCCCTAGTGTCGGATACAGGCAAAGGAGGCAAGGGGCAGGGGCCAGAGGTGCCCATAGATGGTGCAGTGACCAAGCAGCCCCTGGTGCCCCACCAGCATCTACAGCCCACAGGAAAGAAGTGAGGGGCCGTTGGCTCCTGGTAGCCCCACCCCAGAGTTTCCCCTCTACTCTAGCTTCCAGAGCCCAGACAGAGGGAGGCCACCTGGACTCCCTGACAGAGGGCCAGGCTCTCAGAAGCAGCAGAGCCTCCAAGCAGGCAATCTTCACCTCTCCACAGTGTATTAATCAGCTTTCACAGGACTGGGAGCTCAAGACAGACTCGGGGTCTGGGACCTCTAGCTATGCCTGTGGCCCGAGGAGGCTCCCAGGTGACAGGTGGCACTCAATAGGCCCAAGGGCCCTGCTACAGTCAGAGCAAGTCTCACCTGTCATCTGCCTTGCTCAGCCCAGAGCCTGGAAGGGGAGCAAGCCAGCAGACAGGTTGTGTCACCCAGCAAGCGGGGAGTGACCTGTGGAGAAGGGTGCTGTCAGCTTTCTTCCCTGGGACCCATCTGCACAAGAAAGTGTTAGTCAGTCATTTCCAGCTCTTTGAGCCCTGCAGGCTCCTCTGTCCGTGTAATTTTCCAGACAAGAATACTGGAGTAGGTAGCCATTCCCTTCTCCAAGGGATCTTACTGACCCAGGTATCGAACCCAGGGCTCCTGAACTGCAGGCAGATTCTTCACCATCTGAGCCACCAGGGAAGCCCTGGAAAGCAGGGAGACGAGCAGTTCTCTAGAGCGATTCGGGGCTCTGTGTCATAGTCACTACAGCGGGGGAGAGGCCAGCTCCAGGAGGGGCCTCTGGTCCAGGTGACAGCTGGAACGGCCCCGCCCCGTGCCTGTTAGGGCCCCACACATAGGCCCAGGTCCAGGTCCGCAGGGCGGCGTGCGCAGGCCTGCTTGTGCTGAGGGCTCTACCTGGAGCCGGGTCTTGCCTCTGGGCCCCATCCCCCAGGGGGGGCACAGCAGTGGGGGCTCCGCCAGGACCTAAGGGAGCGGCTGAAACCAAGGACACAGAGTGGCCTCCAGCGCTCAGGCGAGAAGGAGCCGTAAAGCAGAGCCTCTGAGGCTGGTGCTGCCTGGTCCTCTCAGAGGCATCAGAGGTGAGTGCTGAGGGCGGGCGGAGCTGACTCCGAAGACACCTGCGGGGATAAGTGACACAGAGGGACACCAACAGAACAGCAAGAAACTGGAAGGGGAGAATCCCTGTGCCCTTCTCTTGCTGAAAGGGGCAGAACAGCCAGCAATGGAGGCCCCTTCACAAGAGTCTCCACACAGAGACCCACACTGTCCCCACATGGGGACCTCCGGCACACCCCCTCTGAGAAATCTCACCCAGAGACCGCTCAGAGCATCCCATGGAGACCTCGCTGTGAGACCCACCCCCCACACACACTCCATAGGTGTTCTTTAGGATCTGAGTATCTACCCCCTGGCAGGTCTTTCATGGTGGGTCTGATGTCAGTTACCAACCTGGCAGAACAAGAGAAGGACCAGAAATGGTGCCTGGCCCCAGCCCCAGCTCCCAGAACTCCACGACATCCAGACATTGTCAACATTGCCCTAAATGACATTCTCTGCTTGACGAAATGCTCATGACTCTGTCCTTTGTAACCATTGCCTCTGAACAGAAGAGTCACGGTGTTCTATGTGCAGACCTACAAAAGTCTTTCCTCCACAGATCTTCATTAGCTTGAGCTCTGTCCCATGGCTTAAAGAATCACAGATTTTAAGCATGAGTTAAATGCTGCCAACCTCCAATAAAAGTGTCTTATTTGTCCCATTTATTCATCTTCCTGTCAGATGGTGCCAATATCACATTGTTTTCTTTTCTGGAGGATAAGATCTGAACTCATGATACAGATTTCTTTACTTTGGAAACAAGGTAAAGGGCAGCAGTAAATGGGCTCTAGGAATAAAAATAAACCAGCAACAAGGTGTGTGGAGTTTCACTCACCTCCCAGGGGGGCATGCAACTAACACAACATTTTGTACATAATGGCTTGTGTCAGGCTTGGGTTTTAAATTCAAATGCAACAGCCTAAAATTATGTGTAGGTTTTTCAAATGAATCATATATCTGGCAACATTCCTTTTTGGTCCCCTGCAAAAAATACTTATTTTTTTCTCACAATGTGGTAATGCCCTCAAATGATATTATGCATTTTTCCAACATATAATCTTAGTGTCCAAGTAACATAGCTTAAACTGATTAACTATTTAAGAAGATTCACTATTTAATTGTTTTAAAATGTACAATTTCCAAGACTCAAATGGGCTCAATTTATGTTCATTACATGGTTAAAAAAGGATACATTGCCTCAAATAGTGTGGAATTTACAAAAGATATCATTTAATCTTGCTTGATATATACACATGGTCTAATAAAATGACCAGAAGGGACTCCATATCTGAACTGAAGCAAGTTTACATAATCAAAGTGTGCATTAACATACACCAAGTGTACTGCAATCATCAAAATCTTCACATTGTATATCCAGCCCTTTCCAAAGGGGGACTTTGGTGATATCACAGTCATACTTCTCATTACTCATAAGCAACTAGTTTCCCTGCTTTGGCAAAATTGACTTAATGATAGCTGCCATGCATTTATGATTCTTAAGTCAGATTATCTGCATGATGACAGTCTTTCCTCTAAGAGAAGCAGGGTTGATATAAGGGCTCTTTTGGCCTATTTATGTCAATCAGGTGGCACTCCAGGTGGCACTAGTGGTAAAGAACCTGCCTGCCAATGCAGGAGACGTAAGAGATGTGGGTTCCATCCCTGGGTTGGAAAGATCCTCAGGAGGAAGGTATGGCAACCCATTTCAGTACTCTTGCCTTGAGAATCTCCATGAACAGAGGAGAACTGTACACAAAAGCTCTTAGTGACCCAGATAACCACGATGGTGTGGTCATTCACCTAGAGTCAGACACCTTGGAGTGTGAAATCAACTGGGCCTTAGGAAGCATTACTATGAACAAAGTAAGTGGAGGTGATGGATTTTCAGCTGAGTGATTTAAAATCCTAAAAGATGATGCTGTTAAAGTGCTGCACTCAGTATGCCAGCAAATTTGGAAAATGCAGCAGTCACCACAGGACTGGAAAAGGTCACTTTTCATTCCAATCCCAAAGAAAGGCAATGCCAAAGAATGTTCAAATGACTGTACAATTGCTATGAAGTGAGACCCTGACTCATTTCACATGCCAGAAAAATATGCTCAAAATCCTTCAAGCTAGACTTCAGCAGTACATGAGTTGATAACTTCCATATGTACAAGCTGGGTTTAGAAAAAACAGAGAAACAGAGATCAAATTGCCAACATCCATTGGATCATTGAAAAAGCAAGAGAATTCCATAAAAAAAAAATCTACTTTTTTTTCATTGACTACACTAAAACCTTCGACTGTGTGGATCACAACAAACTGAGGAAAATTTGTAAAGAGATGAAAATACCAGACCACCTTACTTGTCTCCTGAGAAGCCTGTATGCAGGACAAGAAGCAACAGTTAGAACTGGACATGGAACAACAGACTGGTTCAAAATTGGGAAAGGTGTACGTCAAGGCTGTATATTGTCACCTTGCTTATTTAACTTATATGCGGAGTACATCATACGAAAGGTAGGGCTGGATGACTCAAAGCTGGAATCAAGATTGCTGAGAAAATATCAATAACCTCAGATATGCAGACACCACTTTAATGGCAAAAAGTGAAGAGGAACTAAGGAGCCTCTTGATGAAAGTGAAATAGGAGGGAGAAAAAGCTGGCTTAAAACTCAACATTCAAAAAGAAAGATCATGTCATCCAGTCCTATCTCTTCATGGCAAATGATGGAGGAAAAGTGAAGATGGTTCAGATTTCATTTCTTGGCCCCAAGATCGATGTGGATGGTGACTGAAGCCATGAAATTAAAAGATGCTTGCTCCTTGGAAGAAAAGTTATGACAAATCTAGTGAGTGTATTACAAAGCAGAGACATCACTTTGCTGACAAAGTCCTTATAGTCAAAGCTATAGTTCTTCCAGTAGTCATGAATAGATGTGAGAGTTGGACATAAAGAAAGTAAGAAGGTTGAATGTCAAAGAAGTAATGCTTTGAACTGTGGTGCTAGAGAAGACTCTTGAGAGTCCCTTGGACTGCAAGGAGATCAAACCAGTCAATCCTAAAGGAAATCAACCCTGAATATTCATTGGAAGGATTGGTGCTGAAGCTTCAATACTTTCACCACCTAATTTGAAAAGCCAACTCATTGGGAAAGACCCTGTTGCTAAGAAAGACTGAGGGAAAGAGGAGAGGCGGATGACAGAGGATGAGATAGTTGGATGCATCACTGACTCAATGGACATGAGTTTGAGCAAACTCAGGGAGACAGTGAAGGACAGGGAGGCCTGGTGTGCTGCAGTCCATGAAGTCACAAAGAATTAGACAGGATTTAGTGACTGAAAAACAACAAAGAGGGCAGCTAAATTTGGCTGAATGTCCCTTTTTATTATATGGAACCCCAAATGCTGTAAAAAGAGAGCTTCCAAACTAGCTGTCAAATGGCCGCAGATTCTTCCCTCTTTTGTTTGTATAATCGAATAACAGATCAATCAGTGTGAGCAGGGATGGTTTTAGAAATGGCTTGTAAAAGTCAGTTGTTACTTTGTAAGACTTGTAAAGTTGCTGTGCTGTGCTTAGTCTCTCAGGCGTGTCCAACTTTATGACCCCCTAGATTGTAGCCCTGCCAGGCTCCTCTGTCCACGGGGATTCTCCGGGCAAGAATACTGGAGTAGGTTGCTATGCCCGCCCCCACGGGATTCTTCCCTCCCTTGAATGTCATCCTGGGAATTTGCTGCTTTGCTTCCTGTATCCCTGTGGGGGCCCCCAGTCCTGCCAATACGTGTACAAGCCGAGAAAGATCGAGCGCTTTGGGGTCATAGGTCCTGGCAATGGCTCTTAGCTCTTCAAAAACCTTGGGGGGCTCTTTCTTAGCTTTAAAGAACTCTTTGACGGGAGCTCTCAGTTCAGTTTTGGCCAAGGAGTAAAGAACACCTGGGGGGGGTTCACCTGCAACCTCAGGTACAGTTATTTTAAATAATAATTGTTAAATATACTCTTTAAATTAGAAAAGTAGTTCAGACAGAGAATTAGTAAAACATGAGTACGCATGTGAAAAAAGACAAGGTAGGGTGGGAAGTAGGATTTAAGTCTTTATAGTCTTGATTTAGGTACATTTTATCTCTTTAATTGTTTATAAACTTATTTTTAATTGGACGATAAATGCTTTACAATGTTGTGTTGGTTTCTGCAGTTTAACAATGTGAATCAGCAATAAGAGTATATATATATATATATATATATATATTATTTATCCACTCCCTCTTGAACCTCCCTCCCACCCCAACTCTTCCCACTTCTCTAGGTTGTCAAGGAGCACCAGGTTGAACTCCCTGGGTTATATAGCAACTTCTCACTAGCTAACTATTTTACATGTGGTAATGCACAAGTTTCAGTGCATTCATTAGCTTTTCGTACTGAGTCCTTAAACGAAGCTATTTTGGAATCTTGAAACCTTCTGTAAGCTTTTATGTATCAATTAGAGTAGGCATCTCATTCACTTTGTGCACTTTGGGATCCTATGCTCTCTAGGGTTTTCCTTAAATGAACAATCTTGTCTAACTGGAACACTCCCCACAAAGACTACTATAATTCTAGATCAATATTAGTAAAATTTTGCCATCTTCTAAATATCTATAGCCTCTAAGTCTACAGCTCTTCCATATAAAATATAAAATAAGCAAGTGTGCCAGAAGGTGGCGTGCTCAGTAGTGTGAGGCTCCCATACTTCCTTAGCTACCCTGGGTCATCCTGAAATAAGACAAACAAACCTGTGCCATCAGCACTACCTGAGAGATGCTACTATGACCAGGCCAAAATAAGGCCTGGCTTGCACAACCACCAGTTCTCAGAGAACCTTGTATTGAATAAAAGGATAAAACCAGCAAATCCCTGGAAATGGGGACTACAAAGTGATTCCATGCAAAATGGAGAACTATAGCTGCCACTGACAGTTCTCAGCACAGAATCTGGGCTGATACTGATTCCAAACACATGGGGAAGTAGAGACTACATTGTCAGTTTCCAACTTGGAATCTAGCAAACAAAATTAGGGGCTAGGGTTTACCACTCAAAAATAGATTAGGAACATGTGTATACTCGTGGCAGATTCATGTTGATGTATGGCAAAACCAATAAAATATTGTAAAGTAATTAGCCTCCAATTAAAATAAATAAATTTATATAAAAAAATAGATTGGCAACAACCAAGAGATGTTACTGTGCACTGGAAATTTTATCTAATAGGCTATGTGTTTGGCCTCAGGCAGACGATCTACCAGACAACCTAAGCTGCCCTGAAAGGAAAGCCAGTTAGACTTGGGGCACAAATGCAAAGAGAATGGAGTGCAAAGCAAGAGGAGCTTACTAACAACCTCCGTGAATGGCAAGAAAGACAGCAAACTCAGAGGATGCGTGGGCACCACAGCTGTTTCTCCTTGTCTCCAAATGTCATCAGAAATTCCCTTGAGATCCCATCATTGCCACCAGTACACTAAAAAACAAAAATTAGCTAAGTAAATTTGAAGATTTACTTCGAATTTAAAACAAATGACTCTACTAAATGATTCATGTAACCAGGCAGCATTTAATTCAGAAGACAGATACTCCAAGGAGACACGCATCACGGAAGGCTTTTAAGGTCAGGAGGGCGGGACAAGGAAGCAAGTCGTCACTATGTGAACAAGTGTAACAACAGTGGAGGAAAGTAAACACCCAGGTGACCATGGCTTCTTTTTAGCCAAAGAGCAGAATTTTCTATTAGCTGGGTTTCTTCTTGTCCGAAAGGGAAGTCTTCCTCCTCCAGCTGGAGTGGTAATGTGGCTGCACTTCTTGTTTGAGAATGTAACATATATTTCTTCCTGTTGGGTAATTGAGGATGAATGACACAGTATGAGAGCTCCCTCTACAGACCTTCCAGACTCCAGCTACAGTTAAGGTTTGCTTTTTTTTTTTAACTGTTGTTGTTTTTAATATAAATTTATTTATTTTAATTGGAGGCTAATTACTTCACAAAAATGTATTGGTTTTGCCATACATTAACATGAATCCACCACGGGTGTACACGTGTTCCCCATCCTGAACCCCCCTCCCTCCTCCCTCCCCATACCTTCCCTCTGGCCCATCCCAGTGCACCAGCCCCAAGCATCCTGTATCCTGCATCAAACCTGGACTGGTGATTCGTTTCATATCAGTTCAGTTCAGTTCAGTCGCGCAGTCATGTCTGACTCTTTGCGACCCCATGAATCGCAGTAGGCCAGGCCTCCCTGTCCATCACCAACTCCCGGAGTTCACCCAGACTCACGTCCATTGAGTCTGTGATGCCATCCAGCCATCTCATCCTCGGTCATCCCCTTCTCCTCCTGCCCCCAATCCCTCCCAGCATCAGGGTCTTTTCCAATGAGTCAACTCTTCGCATAAGGTGGCCAAAGTACTGGAGCTTCAGTTTTAGCATCATTCCTTCCAAAGAAATCCCAGGGTTGATCTCCTTCAGAATGGACTGGTTGGATCTCCTTGCAGTCCAAGGGACTCTCAAGAGTCTTCTCCAACACCACAGTTCAAAAGCATCAATTCTTC